>JAXIVJ010000689.1:0-35000 GCA_036785665.1 Chirona hameri | reverse complement strand
CATGCCAACATTAGCTTCCGGATAGCTTCTACATCTAACTCAGAGCGTTCAAACAGAGTGTCGTCTTCCGATAGCTTTAAACAGATAACATCCACGGCGTCTTTCACTGGCACTTTGGTAAACAGGGAGACTACGTCGAAGCTGATCATTTCTTCAGACCCGTCTAAATCTAGATGTTTGATCTCGTTCTATATATATATATATATATATATATATATATATATATATATAATATATATATATATATATATATATATATATATATATATATATATATATATATATATATATATATATATATATATATATATATATATATATATATATATATGTATATATATATATATATATATATATATATATATATATACCGTCTAACATACATTATTGATGATGTACTTTGCATGTATGTCACTTGTGAAGTAGTATTTCATATATTTAGCCTGCTATGTTGGATATAAGTATGCCATCGGTGACGTCATGACAGATACTGCGCAGCAGGGACGGTTCTACCTTATATTTGTGACCTTGATTAGCTTGAAGTTGAACTTGTTTGACTATCCGATTCCATTGTTTGAATTTGCTTTGGTTTCGAAACAAGGATATTTGGTTTACAATGCTTTACAATGCTAGTCTGATATATATTTGGAGTCAGAGTATAGGAAGATGGATAATCCTGTGTTGGTAGGCACTAGCTCAAAATGCTTTTGTTTTAGTAAAATTATCCACTGTTGAATGAAAGCTTTTAAAAATAATTAGGACAAAAATGAAAATTGAAGTATAGAACTTGTACCTATATTCATTATTAATTGATATTAGGTAATGTGGAAATAGCACAGGGCTGGGCAACCCTAGCTGTGTGTCACCGTTGGGATTCTGAAGCCCCAAGTTTATCACCAGTTTTTTTCCTACAATTTTGTCAAGTTTTCCAAGACAAAACGTTTGATACTGACAGACATAGGTTTTGTTGATTGGGGTTTTAGGGTGCGACGACTACTGGAGTCAATTTGTGGTAATAAGGTATTACAATGTTGTCTTGGTGCACTATGTTGCTACTTTTGCAATGCTGCCATCTGCCACATAGTACTATGACATCATAACGTGCTGCCATATTGTGCACCAGCATGCAAATATCATTGACATATATAGGCATAGACGAACTACTCCGCCCGGCAGCCGTTCCCGCTAGGCGACACTAGCGCCGCAGCGGAGAAGGGATTGAGTTAGCGTGGTAATGTTTTTGCTATGGCGGAAGGGCGATATTTGTCGCCCCGTAACGCACAAACCACGTGAGGTAGCGCACTGAAAAAGTTTGAGGACGTAGAGACGTTCATAATGAATAACATGGAATAAAAATATTCAGCCTGAACGTTCACGGTGATTATTGTCAAATATCGCCCATCCGCCATAGCAAAAGCATTGCCGCGCTAACTAATGCCTTCTCCGCTGCGGCGCTAGTGTCGCTTCAACCGGGAACGGCCGCCGGGCGGCGCAACAGCTGGAGTAGTTCGTCTATACTTTATATAGGTCAATGGCAAATATGTTCCTTAAGTCAAAGGTTGTCAACAATAACACAGGCGTTGTAAGCACAAAATGAATATAGAACACAAAAAATCAGATGGCCCCTCAGAATCACTCTGCACCCCACCCCACCAAAGTTTCCATTTTTGGAAATTACTTCTATAAATGGGAACGCATTTTCCAAAAATGGAAAAGTTTCCAAAAATAGAAACTTCTATCATAAAATCTCCAACTGAACCCATTTGGGACAGGATTTGGGCTGCCCCAAATATCTTGTTGACGTTTCTGCCACGTTTTGCATACTGGCCCAGTAGGAAGTCATTTTCCCTGCTTTTAACTCTCTAGTTTTTCATAGACCATGTGAAGTCAGTGGTGAGGCTCCTGACATCTTTCTCAAATGCTGCCATGTCTACCAGTCATACATATATACAAGAAAAGCTGGTCAAACATTGTAATTCAAACACTGGAGTATCATTGATATGATTAACAAATTAATTTATATTGCTCAATCATATAAATATATCACTCCAAATTATATCCACCATTGTGCAATGTGCATGGCAACCCAGATTGTGAAATCCCAACATAAAGAATGATATTATTAAAGAAATATTACGTTGAAGGAACAGCCATTATGATATATAAGGGAAATGAGCACTCGTTTTTCCAAAATGACCTCAACTAGGCATATAAGACAAATCCAAATCACACAAAATATATATTTAGTCTCACCACATGCCTTGCCAACCCAGCACGACAATACACCACAATCGGTTGAACATGGCGATTTGTAATGGGAACCGACTCTGCAAGGTCATGCGGTCACTAAACACAATATGCTGAATAGCATACAAATGCTCTTTCATCGCCAAATATTTCCTAAATATTCTAAAAAACGAATATTCTCAGTGTTTGTTTTCAATGTCTAGCAGACATTGATGTAAATGAGCAAAACAAATATGACTTCAAGGGTGGCATTTTTTACTTCAAGGGGTAGAAGATGCACATCACTATGCAGAATCCAAATCCGCCAGGTAAAACTCACGCTTTTTAGACATGAAATGCATTAATCTCTAGAAAGCTAGGAACCCCCGATATTGTCCATAAATGGTAACACTTACGTCATCAGCGTTCTCATTTTTGGAAAGTGCGTTCCCATTTATAGAAGTAATTTCCAAAAAGGAAACTTTCCAAAAATATAATTTGACCATAGTGTCCCCGACTGATATGCTGTCATACTGTGCATAGCGCTGCACACTACCTTAGTCAAAGATTACCAAATTGCATAACAAAGTGACGCTTCTGTACCTACCCATAGGCGTAGGAACAGGGGGGGCAGCCGCCCCCCAACATTTTTGATTTTAACATTATGCCTATGGGCATTGCATGGAAAGAATCAACCTCAGAATGCCTCCGCCCCCTCCCCCCCCCCCAACTTGAACATAGTTCCTGCGCCCCGGTACCTACCAACCAAGTTTAAGTGAAGTTAAGCACATACACAGGCAAATCAGTGGGGTTTACAGGCGCCACAACTACCAAGGTTATTTGGCACCCATGCCACATCATCTAAAGAACACCCGACACGTCAAAGCAAGATCTTGATGTCAACACTTGCACATATTTAGTATTTACCAAGGCCATATAAGAGAGGTAGAGTCATCCGGGGATTTTACGGCCCCAATCGCAGAACATTAGCGTCACGTCACTGTTGCTCTCGTCCGATACGGCTGTCGCCGCACGCGTCTCGGAGCGGTGCGAATATTTCGAACGGGATACGGATAGTTGCGCCTAAGGTACGGACCTATATAAGATTACGTTTACCGCGGATAATTACCCCTCTCTTAATTCATGATGTGGGGCGAGATGGCCATACGCTGCCCCGGTCCGGCTGAGGGAGGAGACGGCCATACGCTGCCCTGGTCTGGCTGAAGGGCGAGACGGCCATACGCTCCCCCGGTCTGTCTGAAGTGGAATATACGCTACCCCAGCCCCGGTGTAGTGTTGCAAATGTCATTGTTCATTTTTTTAATGTTCAAGATATGCTTTACAAAAAAAACTTTAAAAAATCAAAATATTTCAAAAGCATAGACTTGCAACCTAACTACCTAAATTACTTATCTAACAGCGACGACTTAAAATCGCCGCTCGTCAACACCTGTCAAAAAAAAACAGCAACACGCTCGAAAGCGCAGCTGCGGTGACGGGGCCGGCCACGACTGGACCAGAGCACCAGTGACGTCATCGATAATGATGAGCCGCTCGGCAGCCGATACATGGGGAATCCCGGGATGACACCCCACTGGTGTTTACTGGAAAGCCAGAAGGTTTGTAAACTTAGGCAGCCTACCGATTTGGTAAGGACACGAACCATTCAACCTTGAACTCGGCTGATCAACGGATGACGTCACTGGCGGTAGCCGGCTCCTTCGTCGGTGCCGCGCTCACGCAGCAAACGTAGTCAGCCGCCAGTTACAGCTCGCTGTTTCGTACGGCCAGGGATTCACGAAGACGAGCGTGGTGGATTCTCAGAGCCCATTAATTCCTAGCGCATGCTTAATTGTATGATTCTGCCCCAGTGAATTGCCGGATATGCTGTGAAACGCGCCGTGTCATGCCGTGACTCTGCCTCCAGTGACGTCACATCAAGCATCTGGCTCAAACGAAATGGCTATAGTGGTGGCACCCCCTGCGAGCCGCAGTCCGCATACAAATCTTGCGCAACACAAAAATCACTATCGCCCCGATGGACAGCCTCTGTTCCGTACTTGCATATCTCAACGGAGCCTAACGGAGCCACACTGCCATTCTGTCTCCGTTGTAATTGAATAGCGTGTGGCGTTCACGTGCCGTTTCCCAGCCGCCAGGCTGCGCACAGTGCTCTATCGCTGTTATTGCGCATGTTTTGTTCCGTCAACAAACGAACTCGTTGTATCGCTTGCTTATGTGTTTTACCTGCAGGATTATTTTAGAACTGAAGGATTATTTTGGAGCTGCAGAATTAACCGAAAGTTGTTTTTTGCATTAGAAAAACCACATTATTTAGAGTTGTGATTTCCATTGGGAAACTTAATGATATCTAGGTGCGAAAATCATGAGAGAGGGATTAATTTGCAAAGGTGTGGTACCTCCCTGTCTGTCTAAGATTTGTCACCGATTACTCCACCGATGGCTATAGACTTGTCGCCGATTAGAATGGCAGAACGGTAACTTTCCCCAGCCCTGAAATAGCATTTGGCATGTAAGATGTGCTGTACGGTCAACAACTATTGTAACCCCGGACACACCTAACCTCAGACTTGTCATGCTATCAGAATGCAAACAATACAGACACACATTGTGCGTCAGTATTGTCTGCACTCTGATAGCATGTCAAGTCTGAGGTTAGGACGTGTCCAAACGGATTGGACTTTTACCACATCATGTGACATATAATCATAATAGGGAAAGTGATGATAGCACTTCGTTCTGTGGTTAGTATTTATTTTTATATTGATCATCTGTAAGTAATCTGAAAATTACTTGACCAACAATAGGTAACCCTAGGCCCCTAGCTTGAGCCAGGCTGAATTCCCACTTCCCAGAGGGTGCACAAGAATTCCTGAGGGTGCCCGCCATTGGCAAAGATGTATCAACCCAAAGTCTGAGTATGTATGCAATATTTTATCCAAACATTAGTGTCCTGATAAGTGTCATGCTTAGATGATTGCACGCAAAAAGGCTCAAAACCGCCGGTGTTCAATTATTTGTATTTGACTTTGAAAGTACTATACCTTAACTACATGCCAAAATACCAGACTCATACTATTGGTGTTCAGGTGGACTCACCTGACTGGATATTACACCTTTACTTACCCTATGTGTTTTTGGCAAACTATCACTGCACATGGTATCACGGGTGGAGTTTCCTATTCAAATGGTGGAGCCACTGCTCCACCGACTTGTTGTTTGCCCCACCAACTTGTATCAGATTTGAAGGTTTCCTGGCGTTAAAATGGTCAATTTTAACTTCAGCCATGCAAAACACCCAGCCAAATGGCATGTCCTGTTGTTAACAGAATCTCTAAATCTTGAGCCCATGCATTCATCAGTGTAGTGTTCTCTGTTGAACAATGAGTATATACCTATAATACATTTTATTTCATGTTTTGACATGAAAATATTGAATTTCATATCAATAAGATGGATGAGAGGCCATCCTATGGCCACCTGCATTGCTGAATGTTGTTCCTATCAAAATTTGAATTTGTATTGACCTCTTGGTTTCAGCCTGCAGTATATGAAGATGTTATCCATTTGAGAGAGAATATTAACATTCCATTTTTTTTACAGGTATTATTATCCTTTTCAGTTCTTTTTAAACAGGTATCATTGCCATTTATTAGTTCCTTTTTTAACCGGTATCATTGTCCTTTTATAGTTATCTAACTGATTCCAGCTTTCAAAATTAGGTGATATTGTAGGTATAAGGTGTTCATTGCTCATTGTTCATCAGTTGATCATTGCTAAATAATTTTTAAAGTGGCACAGTGAAACTAATTTCAACAATTTCTACTGTAATGCAATCATGCACAATACGGTACTGTCCAGTTGTATGACTTGGGCAGTTTTGTGCACCTTGCTTGAAGTACTGTACCTCACCAGCTTTTCAAAGTTGTTAGCTGTAAGGTTAGCTCCAATGCACATATTCTTTCCAATGTCCAATGTAAAACCAATGTTCTGTGTCCATGGGCAGGTCCAGAGGGGGGCCACGGGTCATGCCCCCCCCCCACCACCTGAAATCGGCGCAAAATTGACACATTGCATGAGCTAATATAAAATCTAAGCAACTTTTGCTAAGGAAAGTTTTTTAATCAGTTATCGATACACAAGCAAGCGAAATCCGATTAGTTTTCAGAATTGTGTGAGACTTTTGGGGATTTGCCCCCCCCCCCCCAACTGACCCAAACCACCCATTCTGGATCCGCCCTCGTCTGTCACCGCACTGTGAGAAAAAGTAACGATGTCGAGCCAGTAAATGACACTTCATGCCGCGGTACTTATACCCGGGGCCGAATTTTCCAATACCAGGTTAGGTGGGCGCCACTTGAAGCGTTTTTACCACCCCTGATTATAATCTTTGTCGTATGTCGTGTGTCGTTTGCCGTATGTTTATATCACTATCACATCGCCATTAATAGGAATGGCAGGTTTCATTCAATATTTCATAAAATTAGTTTGCTCCTTGAATCTCGTATTTTGACTCGCCATGTCAATAATGCGGTAGCATTCCGTTCTCCAGCCACGAGTTACAAGTTCGTTCTCACCTGCATGAAAAGCCCCCGCTTTGAATCCTTCGTTGAAATGCGTCCTTCGTTGTCGGTAGCTGTAGCTGTGGCCATCTTGAACACTGACGCAAATGTTTGTGACAGATAGCTCCACACCCGGACAAACAACTCTTCAGGACCGGACCGGCCACGATAAGGACGGACTAATACTATTCCAACGTTCGCGCTGAATAAACAAACTTGAGTCGCCGGCTAACGACAAGGGCTGCAGCTAGAAATCTGTGGGGCGTGTGGCCCGGCGTCGTGGGACCGGGCGCTCAAAGTCCGGCGTTTTCCAGAGAGGGCCACCGAGTGACCAGCGGGAGGTGCTGTCGTTGAATTAGGCAACGATCACGTGACGTGCTGATGTGTGCGGGGTCACGCCACGTGTCCAGTGGGGTGGGGTGGGGGCGGGTACAGGAGAGTAGACTCTGATACAGCGTCACGCTCCAGGCATAGCCGGCATCTCGGCCAGAGGCCCAGAGGCGGCGCACAAAGGAGCAAAAACGTGTAATATTTACTAAACAAATGCAGGGGCACGATAATTCATAAATTGAGGCACTGTTGCGACGATGTCAGGTGTCATCAGCCCTAGAAGGAGCGTATTCGCACAGTCGTGTTCGTATTTGGCCAGATATTATTTTGAATACAAAGTGGGGATGGAATTTGAGGTGCGGGGCGCTTGCCTGGTATGTGGTGTGCATATTAGCCGTTTTTACGAAGGATTTTGTGTTTGGGGCGATTGCGGCGTTTGGGGCGTTTGGGGCGATTGGGGCGTTTGGGGTTTGGGGCCAGCTATGGCCACGTGACACAGTGTTAGGTCCAAGACTCCAAGACTCCAAAACTCCAAAACTCCAAAACTCCAAAACACCAAAACTCCAAAACTCCAAAACTCCAAAACTCCAAAACTCCAAAACTCCAAAACTCAAAACTCCAAAACTCCAAAACTCCAAAACTCCAAAACTCCAAAACTCCAAAACTCCAAAACTCCAAAACTCCAAAACTCCAAAACTCCAAAACTCCAAAACTCCAAACTTCCAAAATTCCAAAATTTCAAAATTCCGAATAGTGTTATTCCAATGGTGCAACCAACTTTCGGATACAACCAACCTTCGGTTATTCGGATATTCGGATACAACCAATCTAAGATTATTCGGATATGCGCGGGGGCAATAACCCCTGGGTGGCTCAGTTGGTAGAGCGTCTGACTCGGAATCCAAGGGTTCCGGGTTCCAGTCTGGCTACTGGCGCAAGTCATTCGGTTCCCCGCCCCGGAGGGGAGTGGTTCTCCTTCCCACCCACGGCGGCATATAGCTATAGGCTGGACTATGGGGTGGGCCAGAATGACTCCCCCCCTCACCCCCCCCCAAAAAAAAAGATGAGACGGCCATACCCTCCCTCAGCCCCGGTCCGGCTGAGGGAGGAGGAGGCCATCGCCGGTCCGAAGGTTGGTTGTACATTTTGGAATTTGGGATTTTTTTTGCTTTTTTAGTGCTTTTTTGTATTTTGGAATTAAGGAGTTTTGGAGTTTTGGAGTTTTGGAGTTTGGGAGTTTTAAAGTTTTGGAGTTTTGGAGTTTTGGAGTTTTGGAGTTTTGGAGTTTTGGAGTTTTGGAGTTTTGGAGTTTTGGAGTTTTGGAGTTTTGGAGTTTTGGAGTTTTGGAGTTTTGGACCAAACACCGTGTCACGTGGCCATAGCTGGCCCCAAACACCAAACGCCCCAATCGCCCCAATCGCCCCAAACGCCCCAATCGCCCCAAACGCAAAATCCTTCGTGAAAACGGCTAATAGCCGTTTTTACGAAGGATTTTGTGTTTGGGGCGTTTGGGGCGTTTGGCGCGATTGGGGTGATTGGGGCGTTTGGGGGTAAATGAGTATGCATAGCTCTTAAGAATACGGTTTTTCCAGGTGATTTTTGGTATCAATCGCAACTTTATGAATTAATGCATTTTTCTGGAAATTGCATTTGAATGATAACACCATAGTTTATTTAAAATTAACAATGTATCTTAACCCTCGCCCTACGGGGGGGCATGACAAGTCCCCTCCCTGAGGTTTTTCTTGAATAACTGTTTACACATTCAGTGCATCTTGCTGAAATTTTCAGTAGCTGAGGTTACAACAATTATACGTCTGCTGTAATTTTTTTTAATGAAATTGGTTAAGTAGTTTGAGAGATAATCATGTTTTGATGACGTCATGTTGGTAAAAAATGAGAAATATTTTAAAAGTCGTAGAAAACAGAGTTTTAAAGCAAATTTCAAACGCATTCACCAAAGATACAAAATGGAGTTTTCTTTAAAATGGCATTCTCGAATGTTCAAAATTTTGGGTTTTTGACCCCTAAAATGAAAAAAAACTTCTTCTTTTAACAAAAATCCCCACAAAATCAAAATTTTCAAAGATGTTAGAAAAATCGGAATATATGTGAGAGAACTGTGTATGTAAAATACCCATACCAAATTTCAAAGCAATATCTTCATTTTTGACTGAGTGATTGCTCCGTAAGCGTAAGAAACTGAAGACGTCATTTTTTTAAATAACTTCTTTGACTTTTTTTTTGACAAGGTACGAACAAATAATTACCTTTTCTGTATTTCTGAGTCAAAACTGGTCTAGGAACATGCCTTTTTATTTACATTTATCAATTTATAATTTTGAGGTTTCCTGAAGAGCAAAATCGCTGTTCTGGACGTGGTAAATCCGAGGTCATTCACTTGACCTGGAAGGTCACCCGTTGACCCAAAACCTAAAAATCGCATATTGTTGGATTCCTCTCATGGCAGGTAACATGCTGGTTCTTACCGCATCATTGCTCTAAGTTGCTTGGTTTGGAAGTTAACAGGGGGGCCTGTCAGGCCCCAATCGCCCCCGTAGGGCGAAGGTGAAAAAGCTCCCGTAGGGCGAGGGTTAAACTAGCTCTGGTGTTGCCAGACGGCTGGGGTGTTTTTGCGACGTCATCTTGCTCGAATCCCGGAAGTGGCTAGTTCGGGAAATGTTCATATTTTGCAATGAAATAGTTGTCAGGAATAATAGCTTATTTCAATGGAAACTAGATGAATTAGTCCATTCATATTGTTAGTCATATTCACTTTTGAAAGCAAGGATTAATGATAATTAGTGTTTTCGTTTTGATCATTTGTTGTAAGAAGACGGGAATGCTGGCTCCGGCTCTGCGCTGGCTCTTCGCAGCCGCCGCCGCCCGGTTACCATGGCGACGGGACGGCCGGTCGCCTGACGTCACGTTGCGCATGCGCAGAGCCATGGTCTGCGCCTAGCAATGGCGTCCGTTCGATCTAGAGCAGCCATTTGTGAGTTTTCAGTACCAGTGGCTGCAGAATGCCCGCATGTTTCATGGGTTTATTAAGTGCATTTTCTGAGGTCTTTTCTGTTTTTTGTTGTGTGATATTCATCAATTAATTAATTAATCAAATCAAGAACATTTGGTGTGATTCGAAATGCGTAAGGATTGTTCCGGTTTTCGGAAACCAACGAAGTTACCGCTCTAAATTGGACGATCTCAGCGGGACAGAGCGACGTTGAATTAAGGTCTGTCTATGCTTTTGACATTTGATTGCGTTTTTCATCATGATGCTATATTTCTTTGCCATTAATATCTTCAGTTTTGCTCTAACTAACTGTCAATTGCGTATTTTATTTAATCAAAGCTGATTATGTGGTATACTTTTTAGCCTCTTTTGGGGGCGTTTTCGGTATGTTTTGTAGAAGGAACTAACACAATCCAAAATTGCCAGATTTGCTCATGAATGTGAATATTCAAAGCAAACTAACGGTAAATATTGCATTGTAAGAGCATATACTTATACATTAATTCATAAAATTGTGATCGATACCAAAAATCACCGGAAAAAGCCGTGTTCTTACAAGCTATAGACCCATTTACCCCAATCGCCCCAATCGCCCCAATCGCCCCAAACGCCCCAATCGCCCCAAACGCCCCAAACGCCTTAATCGCCCCAAAACGCAAAATCCTTCGTGGAAACGGCTAATATGACAACACGACTTGTCCTTGAAGTCGGAACATAAATACAAAATAGTACTCTGTTAAAGACCGTGTTTTGACATTGTATTGTTCAATCTTGATTACCTACATGGAAGATGGAATTATTGATCTGGGACATGTTGAAACTGCTGCCAAGAAGCTGCACGGATCAACGCTCTGCGCCTAACATTTACCTACATCGATATGGTCCCGTACTGCCTTGCAGGGGCGTGGTTTTATAAAAATTATTGTGGGTGCCCAAAATTAGATTTATTCCCCCCCCCCACCCCCTATCCCACGGGAGGGCCTAAAAAACAACCAGATTAGCAGACGCGCTCATGCTTCTAAACTACTGGACCGATCTGAGTGAATTTTTCACCACTCGATTTCAAGTGGTCTGAAACGGTGCCGTGTTGAGTTTTGTTTACTTTGGTCCACCCTAAGTGGATTAAATTGGACCAAAACTTTTAGTACCAATTTGCCGTCGGGCTATGCTCCGAAACTATGGTACTGATTTGGGCTCTTTCTTCACCATTCGATCTGGCGTGGTCGGAAACGGTGTCTTTTTTAGTTGTATATAGTTTGGTCCACTCGTGGATCAAATTGGACCAAAACCGCCAAAAACTGTTACCCGACGGGTCCATGCTCCGAAACTTTGGGATCGATCTGGGCGATACCTTCACCATTCGATCCGGCATGGTCTGAAAAGTGAAACGGTGTCATTTTGAGTTGTATACAGCTTGTCCCAATGTAAATGGACCACTTCAGACCACTTGAAATCAAATGGTGAAAAAATCACTCAGATCGGTTCAGTAGTTTCGGAGCATGGGCTCGTCTCCAAATCTGGACGTATTTTAGACCCTCCCTACCCACGGCCTGGATACATCATATACAATTGATCATACCCAAGATCACGAAAACCATCAGTGACTTACCTTTTCTTGAAGAAGCAGCCTATATTAGTCTGCCTCTGCCTTTTCATTTGTCCTCGACACAGTCACTTCATCACCGATAAAACTGACTCAACACTCAGCAACGGAGTTTCACTTTCCGCTACCGTGCAGGATACGCCTGTGATCTAGATTATTAATAATCCATTGATTGCAGCAATATTTTGATTTTGCATAAAATTTGCTCAAATGTTGACCTGAGATCAAATTTGAGTACACTATACCGATTGAAAATTTCACTGGCTGGCGTTTCTTTTTCCGTTTGTTTCTAACTAGCATAGTTTCTGAGATATATGGTAATTTCTGGAGCAATGTCCTAAAACAGGAAACAAATTGGAAAACTTTACCTTTGATGACCTCTGGTGACCTCAGTTTTGACCTGACCTAAAATAATACTGAAATACTTTAGATAGAACATGTATCAAGCTATCAAATACCGTTTTCCGATTTTCGCTATGTAGCGTAGTTTTTGAGATCTCAGGGGGGGGGGGGGCGGAAATCAACCCCCTGCAGTTCGTGTTCGGCGCAAAGCCCCTGCAGTGCTCGGGTTAACACAATTTCATGCAATGGTATGAGGCGCTCTGGTCTATCTATAGGTACCTTACTTATACTTATCTCATAGGTATCTTCATCTTCTTAATACCCATTACAATATTACACATGGAACACGGTGGAGTTTCCTATTCAAATGACGGTGCCACTGCCCCACCAACTTTGTGTTTTGACCCACCAACTCTTGTCAGATTTGGAGGTCATCTGGCATTTTCACCTCAACTAAGCAAAACAACCAAGCAAAATTACATTTTGCCCCACCAACTTTCTTGGAAAAGCTCCACCCATGCATAAGAATGCTTTGCCGAATGAAAACGTTTCAATAACGTGGCAGTATGCTTTTATTTCTCAATTTCTCATACTTCTATTTCCTATATCGATGTGAGATGTATGTGCGTGCATGATGTAAATGATGTGTTTCTGTAGGTAGTGTGAGCCAGACCTGCAGCGCTTGCATCAGAGCAAGTTTTGTGGGGCAGCCTATCTTACAGGGACACACGCTGAGCCGGACTCTCTTCACTCTTCGGCACTGGTCCGTAACTTCAGCCCGTCGCAGCATCAATGGCACAGCTCTGCTGAAATGGAGGTGCTCCGCGGGGACCGATGGCTCACCGGCCCCAGCTGATATCCTGACCAATAGCTGCTCATTCGTGACGATGACTGGTAATCAGCGACCACCGCCGGTACCCCTGGAGGGTACAACTCCATCCCAGACCCCACACCCTCTGTGGAGAGGCGACCACCGCCGGTACCCTGGAGGGTACAACTCCATCCCAGACCCCACACCCTCTGTGGAGAGGCGACCACCGCCGGTACCCCTAGAGGGCACAACTCAATCCTAGACCCCACATCCCCTGGAGAGGGACGACCACCGCCGGTACCCCTGGAGGGCACAACTCCATCCCAGACCCCACATCCCCTGGAGAGGGACGACCACCGCCGGTACCCCTGGAGGGCACAACTCCATCACAGACCCCACATCCCCTGTAGAGGGACGACCACCGCCGGTACCCCTGGAGGGCACAACTCCATCCCAGACCCTACACCCTCTGTGGAGAGGTGACCACCGCCGGTACCCCAGATGGCAAACTCCATCCCAGACTCCACACCCCCTGGGGAGGGGTGATCAACACCGGTAACCACAAAGGGCTTCAGCCCAGGCCTCACATCTCACACCCAAACATTAAGGGAACTGGGTGGAAAACAGCTTTCTGAAGGTCATTCTTGCCATGCGATCAGGCGATTGGATTCTTTCGATTATTTCAGTCAAGCCCGTAGGCCTAATTACCAAGTGGACGCGAGGTCTTCCGTCAACTATGGGCAAAAATATAGGTATGAGTGGACCGACCGTAGCCATGGTTTTCAGAGGCTTCTTTCTTCGCAACTACTCGGTTAACCCGGCGAGTTACTGAGATACTTTCCATAACGCGACTTGCTGGGGGGGGGGGGGGGGGGGGTATTCCCCCCTCTCGGGTCTCTGCAACTACCCGACCGATTTAAAAAAAACGGCATTCGAAAATTGCGATATTAAACGCATAAGCAGTTGATAAATCGGTATGATTCTTGTGTCTGACACTTCTAAGTACCTTTCTAAGCTGTTTAGGACCTTGAGTCAGGTCAAGGTCATCCGAGGTCACGCGGTCAAACTGCAGATTACGGTCATTAGGCGTTGTAACACATGTTTATTGCTTTGTTTTTCATCTAGAACACGAAAAATGACCTTAGAACATTGTTTGTTCCATAGAAATAGAAGTAAAAAGGAAACAAGGAAATGCATTTTGTATGCATGGTAATGCTGTGAGAGGTGGTCGGTTTCTGTCATTGAAAGGTCATAACTCATAAGTCAGTCATTGTTGAATATATCGACTTCAAATTTTTTTACACATATTCACCGAACACGTCTCGTTTACATATATTCCAGCTTTTGGATAGCTCTGATTTTTTTACCAAAAAATATTGTTAAAAAAATTGTATTTGTTTTTCTTTAAAAAAAATGAATTTTACTTAACTCGAAAATACGAGATAGTAGTTTGATATCCAAGTCTATTATCAGTCATTTGATTTATAACAATGTAATCTATCTTAAAAATTGTACGTTTGACAGCGTTTTCTGCAAGCTTTTATTTTTCAACTAAATACGCAGAACATGACGTCACTCTGACGTCATTATCGGTTGACCTATCATAACCTCATCCTTTTCCTTTCGCCAACACGTGTAGCATTGATATGAGAGAGGATACTGAAAGTTCGGTGGCGATGCTGGTATTGTTTTAGGAGATATTGCAAAATAACGGGAAGGAGAGGCAAAAAATAGACGCCCAGTAAGTCGCGGGTTAATGTGGCAGAAGCGGGTTAATGTGGCAGAAGCGGGTTAATGTGGCACACAAATGTGCTCATATCGTAAGAATATCAAAATTCTGAAATTCTGCGTTGTCGGGTTTAGGAGCAGTGTGCGCCGACTCCCAGCCATGTCTTCTCTATAGTGGTTGTTGCGCAACTTGCCGCCACGACCCACGACCCATTGCCGTCCCTGGCATGTTCGGTTTCACTCAAAGCGAAGCTTTACGCGCACATTAGGAAATAACGCTTAAGAACAGCCCGCTCGGTTCTCGACCCAATAATGGCGTTTTACTGGTGTTAAAATCCTACAAGATGTGGGAACACGACCCCAATCCGCCAGTATCGTCGCCCATGGATGGAACGTTTTAAGGATGATAATGCTTAGCTGATGTTTTAGTCAATGGCTTCTAGAATACACTTGATTGATTCACTTGTATTAATATTAAACGAATCTACTTTAAAACGTAATTGATAGTAGGTTCGTGAATTTCATGTCCGCGTCCGTGGAAACTGGGCCTCCGATGCAATAGCATCGGAGGCCCAGTTTCCACGAACACATCAAACTTGCTTAACTGGGGGCTCACTGAACTGAGATGCTGATTTGCATTAACGACTACCCGGGAAGCGACTACTCCGTACGGCCACAGAGTTGCGATGGACTGTGCTGTCATGGGAGATGTGACCAGCGACTACTCCGTATGGCCACAGAGTTGCGATGAACTGTGCTGCCATGGGAGATGTGACCAGCGACTATTCCGTACGGCCACAGAGTTGCGATGGACTGTGCTGCCATGGGAGGTGTGACCAGCGACTGTTCCGTACGGCCACAGAGTTGCGATGGACTGTGCTCCCATGGGAGGTGTGACCAGCGACTATTCCGTACGGCCACAGAGTTGCGATGGACTGTGCTGCCATGGGAGGTGTGACCAGCGACTATTCCGTACGGCCACAGAGTTGCGATGGACTGTGCTGTCATGGGAGATGTGACCTACCCAAGGTCGGATTCGGTTGTCTCTGAACCTGACACCCTGCGGACCGAAAATGGAAAATGGTGATGTTTGTAAAACACCCATTGAGTACTTACGTAGGAAGATCTGACGCGTCAAATGTCCATTTGTCCATATAGGGTCTGGATGCCACCCAATTTTGTCTTCAAATTTTATGTGGGGCAGAAACAGAAACGACATTATGACACTGTAACGGTGCATTTCGGGCTTTGCAACATTGCATCATTTCAAAAATTACAACATTTTTTTAAAATGAAATTCCCATTTTTCCGTGCAAACTCTTCTCGGGACCTATTCGGGCCGCTGATTTCGATGGCGTTATTATCAGGGCTCTAGGACTCCATTTGCAACATTTAGAGCGTATTGCAACATTTTGCAACAATTTGCAACATTTCGAAAATTTGCGTGCGCTTTTTTTCCTTGCGAATCGATTTACGGTATCGGCGATCCGCTGTTTCTTGTGGTTTTTGGAATACCCGCAAATGTGTGTACACTTAAAACAGTTGCAATGGTACTTCGCCCGACCTCGTGCAGAACATTTTTTGTTTGTTTGATGATGCTGGCCATTCGTCAGTCAACATATAGGCCTCTCACTGCTCGGATGTAAGGTATATCAAGATGATATTTGTAGTTCGGTTAGTGGTGGACATTAGGACAGGGTTTCCCATGACAGAGTTTACCGGAGTATATCCCGACAGATGATCCGTCGCAGCGTCCCTTCCCCGTATCGGTTCCCGTGATCCGCCCCCAAAATCAGCCTCGTCCCAACAAATACAATCCCTCTACTGTCTTCCCGATCTTAACAGGTTCCTCACATATAATTATTCGCTGAGCGTCAGTTCTCCCACTGGTCCAAATAGATCAAATCGATTACAAATCGATTACTCTTGCATCCAATCAATGATTTTCACTCCCATTCACCCCTTCCTTCAAATACTAATCCGAATGCACGGGTTGACGCCCCGGTCCCTCCCTCTTCAGTCTACAGCCCTCCATTGGTGCTACTAACTACGGGTGAGAAATTGACCGGGTGGGGAAGAAATTGACCGCCTTTTCCTTTAAAGGGAAATATTCACCTTTTAATTTGTTTAGCAACAATTTCTTAGGCTTCCGTTATGGTATAACAATGATTTAATTTAAATTTAAGAATTAAATCAAATGATTCTCTAATTCAAAGTTGTAAGTTTGGCAAAATTAGAAAACAAGTACCTTGTGTCGTTCATGAAGGTCATTCCCAGCCTTGTCCTTCACCATATCATTGTTGACATCAAGTGCTACATTTATGGAGGTGCTGTTGCGTATTTGTTCAATAACAAGCAAACCGGTACCTTAATTGTGAAGACCTTAGGAATTGTGTCTTGCGATTCCTAGTAGATATAAATTAAACGACGAAACGAGGTGAGTTCTGGATTTATGCATTTCTGTTAGATGAATCAGATGACCTTGAATAATGCGTAAGGCTATAGTGGTTTTTACGTTTTTAGTAAGCCATATCATTTTCAAGATTTTGATTACCCCTTTTAAATTCCAGCTAGAGCTACCCACTCATAATGACGTATTTCCCCCAGACTAATTTAAGTTGCATTTTGCATCTATGCAAATAAAGGTCATACAAACAGGGGTGTGGATTTATATCACTTTGGGGGTGCTCTGGCACCCCCAATATTGGCCAGGCAAGGGCCCTCCCAGATGTCTGGTAAGTGCCCTCTGTGCCGATCGCTCAGAGCTACGTAGACTGTGTAAAATGAAAATCGAAGAACTTGCAATATTTGCCTGGTAGTTCACACTTCACTGTCAACACCCCGCCCCATCCCTAAACACTAGACGCACGACGCACCCCACCCGGTCAGCTTCACTGTCAACACCCCGCCCCATCCCCAAACACTAGACGCACGACGCACTCCACCCGGTCAGCTTCACTGTCAACACCCCGCCCCATCCCTAGACGTTAGACGCACGACGCACCCCACCCGGTCAGCTTCACGGTCAACACCCCGCCCCATCTCCAGACGTTAGACGCACGACGCACCCCACCCCGTCAGCTTCACGGTCAACACCCCGCCCCATCCCTAAACACTAGACGCACGACGCACCCTACCCGGTCAGCTTCACGGTCAACACCCCGCCCCATCCCTAAACACTAGACGCACGACGCACCCCACCCGGTCAGCTTCACTGTCAACACCCCGCCCCATCCCTAAACACTAGACGCACGACGCACCCCACCCGGTCAGCTTCACGGTCAACACCCCGCCCCATCCCTAGACGTTAGACGCACGACGCACCCCACCCGGTCAGCTTCACGGTCAACACCCCGCCCCATCCCTAAACACTAGACGCACGACGCACCCCACCCGGTCAGCTTCACTGTCAACACCCCGCCCCATCCCTAAACACTAGACGCACGACGCACCCCACCCGGTCAGCTTCACTGTCAACACCCCGCCCCATCCCTAAACACTAGACGCACGACGCACCCCACCCGGTCAGCTTCACTGTCAACACCCCGCCCCATCCCTAAACACTAGACGCACGACGCACCCCACCCGGTCAGCTTCACTGTCAACACCCCGCCCCATCCCTAAACACTAGACGCACGACGCACCCCACCCGGTCAGCTTCACTGTCAACACCCCGCCCCATCCCTAGACGTTAGACGCACGACGCACCCCAACCGGCCAGCTTCACGGTCAACACCCCGCCCCATCCCTAGACGTTAGACGCACGACGCACCCCACCCGGTCAGCTTCACGGTCAACACCCCGCCCCATCCCTAAACACTAGACGCACGACGCACCCCACCCGGTCAGCTTCACTGTCAACACCCCGTCCCATCCCTAAGCACTAGACGCACGACGCACCCCACCCGGTCAGCTTCACGGTCAACACCCCGCCCTATCCCTAGACGTTAGACGCACGACGCACCCCACCCGGTCAGCTTCACGGTCAACACCCCGCCCCATCCCTAAACACTAGACGCACGACGCACCCCACCCGGTCAGCTTCACTGTCAACACCCCGTCCCATCCCTAAGCACTAGACGCACGACGCACCCCACCCGGTCAGCTTCACGGTCAACACCCCGCCCCATCCCTAGACGTTAGACGCACGACGCACCCCACCCGGTCAGCTGCACGGTCAACACCCCGTCCCATCCCTAAGCACTAGACGCACGACGCACCCCACCCGGTCAGCTTCACTGTCAACACCCCGTCCCATCCCTAAGCACTAGACGCACGACGCACCCCACCCGGTCAGCTTCACTGTCAACACCCCGCCCCATCCCTAAACACTAGACGCACGACGCACCCCACCCGGCCAGCTTCACGGTCAACACCCCGTCCCATCCCTAAGCACTAGACGCACGACGCACCCCACCCGGTCAGCTTCACGGTCAACACCCCGCCCCATCTCCAGACGTTAGACGCACCCCACCCGGTCAGCTTCACGGTCAATCTCCCCGCACGGCCACGTGTCTCCTCCCTCATCACATTCTGGGGCCCGTGAAAAAAGAAGGAATTGCTTCGCTGCGCCTCGCTCAAGTCTCCGCCACTAAATTCGAACAATTCCCGACATACTCCCCGATCGTAGTGAACAGTACTACGGAAACCGGCTATTCCGTACGGCCACAGAGTTGCGATGAACTGTGCTGCCATGGGAGATGTGACCAGCGACTACTCCGTACGGCCACAGAGTTGCGATGAACTGTGCTGCCATGGGAGATGTGACCAGCGACTACTCCGTACGGCCACAGAGTTGCGATGGACTGTGCTGCCATGGGAGGTGTGACCAGCGACTATTCCGTACGGCCACAGAGTTGCGATGGACTGTGCTGTCATGGGAGATGTGACCTACCCAAGGTCGGATTCGGTTGTCTCTGAACCTGACACCCTGCGGACCAAAAATGGAAAATGGTGGTGTTTGTAAAACACCCATTGAGTACTTACATAGGAAGAGAATCCTGACACGTCCAATGTCCATTTGTAGGGTCTGGATGCCACCCATTTTTTTCTTCAAATATTATGTGGGGCAGAAACAGGAACGACATAATGACACTGTAATTTCGGGCTATGCAACATTGCATCATTTCAAAAATTGCAACAACATTTAAAAAATAAAATTCCCATTTTCCCGTACAAACTCTTCTCGGGACCTATTCGGGCCGCTGATTTCGATGGCGTTATTATCAGGGCTCTAAGACTTCATTTGCAACATTTATAGCGTATTGTAACTTTTTGCAACAATTTGCAACATTTCACAAATTTGTGTGCGTTTTCCCTTGAGAATCGATTTACGGTATCGGCGATCCGCTATTTCTTGTCGTTTTTGGAATATCCGCAAATGTGTGTACATTTAAAGCGGTTGCAATGGTGCTTCGCCCGACATCGTGCAGAACATTTTTTTAGGAGGCTGGCCATTCTTCAGTCAACATAGGTCTCTCACTGCTCTAAATGCATATAACGAATGCAGCATATAACGAATGGTTTATACTTCATCGACCTCATACTGCACACTTTCCCTGCCGCATCCTGTCGGCCACAGGCCGTTCGGTCGCGTTACCGGAGAATCACTGACAGCTCGGTCGCCGAACACAGTCAACCAGTCAACCCCCACAGTTCCACAGTCGACCGCCGCGCACAATCCACCGATCAGCCACCACTCTCTCCACTGCCGGCCACTGGCACAGTTCACCAATCAGCCACCACTCGCTCCACTGCCGGCCACCAGGTACAGTTCACCGGTCAGCCACCACTCGCTCCTCTGCCGGCCACCAGGTACAGTTCACCGATCAGCCACCACTCTCTCCACCGCCGGCCACCAGGTACAGTTTACCGGTCAGCCACCACTCGCTCCTCTGCCGGCCACCAGGTACAGTTCACCGATCAGCCACCACTCTCTCCACTGCCGGCCACCAACACAGTTCACCGATCAGCCACCGCTCGATACACTGCCGGCCACCAGGACAGTTCACCGATCAGCCACCACTCGATACACTGCCGGCCACCAGGTACAGTTCACCGAACAGCCACCACTCGATACACTGCCGGCCACCAGGTACAGTTCACCGAACAGCCACCACTCGATACACTGCCGGCCACTGGCACAGTTCACCGATCAGCCACCACTCGCTCCACCGCCGGCCACCAGGTACAGTTCACCGGTCAGCCACCACTCGCTCCTCTGCCGGCCACCAGGTACAGTTCACCGATCAGCCACCACTCTCTCTACTGCCGGCCACCAACACAGTTCACTGATCAGCCACCACTCGATACACTGCCGGCCACCAGGTACAGTTCACCGATCAGCCACCACTCGATACACTGGCGGCCACCAGCACAGTTCACCTAGGCGGCCCGAAAAGCGCCTCCCTACTCGGGGGACGCTTCGAGCGGAAACAGCTCAGAGATCGGACGACGAGTCCGAAATCCACGCCCCTCCACGAACGCCGCTCGACAGTTGCCGTCCGGTCCTCGGATTAGCTCGATGACCCGAGCCAGGGCCACCGACTGCGCGGCTCAGCGCCGAGCACCAAGACGACGTCTCCAGCCCTCGGGAGTCGCGCTGGTCGCCCTCCAGTCAGTCGCCAGCATCTGAGCGATTCCAGATACTCCCTCCTCCATCGCCGCTGGAGGTGGTTAGCGACACGGCACCGACGACGCCAGGCTCGGTCTGGGTGAACACATTCACGGACTGCAGGTGACAAAACGCCAGTAAGGGAGCGAACACTGAAGAGTAGATGGGTTGGGGTGAGAACGTCCTCGCCATCACCCGCCGTAAGTGGACGAAGATTCAGGAAGAAAGCGACCTCGTACATTACAACGGAAAGTTGGTCAAACGTCAAGTGACACTGATGGAGTGTGGTTCTCAATGCTGTTTTGTTAAGGCCAACCAGGCGCTCCCAAAACCGACCCCACCACGGAGCTGCCTCCGGAATATAACGCCAAGTCACGGAACGAGGAACCTGATTCATCAGTGCTCGGAAAGTCTTTGCGTTATCACTGACTATAAGAGCCGGAATGCCTCTGATGGCAAAACACCGTCTGAGAGCTAGAGCAGTATCGGAGCTGCTTTGAGACTTTATGAGTTTTAAATGTATGGCCCAAGATGATGCGCACGTGATGATGAGACTCCACACTTTGCCAGTTATATTAACGTACAATGGCCCAAAATAATCCACTCCCATTTTCTCGAAAGGTCTGCAATATTCGGACCTGAAACTTTGTTTTCCTGATGTATATTTACACATTGCCAACAACATACTCCACCCTCCCGTGGAGTATGTTAACCCCGTAACCATACACACACGACAAAGACACATCACTCTTCACATCATGTCTACTCGGTGATATGATCTCGGTTCCATCTCTGGTATCATCGTATCATCATCTATCATCTCTGGTATCATCTCTGTATCGGTATCATCTCTGTGTATTTTCCTGGTATCAATATAATCGCACCTCTGCACATGTGTCGCAACTAAATCACAACATATAAAATAAGATAACATAATAACATACAACATCAAAATACAGAAAACATATATCTCAAAAATATTCCAACCATGATGCATACTATCGCCTGTGTCAGCTCATGTTGTGTGTGTGTGTGTGTGTGTGTGTGTGTGTGTGTGTGTGTGTGTGTGTGTGTGTGTGTGTGTGTGTGTTTGTGTGTGTGTGTGTGTGTGTGCGTGCGTGCGTGCGTGCGTGCGTGCGTGCGTGCGTGCGTGCGTGCGTGCGTGCGTGCGTGCGTGTGCGTGTGCGTGGGCGTGGGCGTGGGCGTGGGCGTGGGCGTGGGCGTGGGCGTGGGCGTGGGCGTGGGCGTGAGCGTGGGCGTGGGCGTGGGCGTGGGCGTGGGCGTGGGCGTGGGCATGGGCGTGGGCGTGGGCGTGGGCGTTGGCGTGAGCGTGGGCGTGGGCGTGGGCGTGTGCGTGTGCGTGTGCGTGTGCGTGTGCGTGTGCGTGTGCGTGTGCGTGTGTGTGTGTGTGTGTGTGTGTGTGTGTGTGTGTGTGTGTGTGTGTGTGTGTGTGTGTGTGTGTGTGTGTGAGTACACATCCCACCATACACCCGCACTCATCTCGAACACTCCGAAGCTAATCGCCGCCAGGGTCTCAGAAGCCATGGCGGGCCTCCCCGGCGATCACAAATAAATTATTGGGAATCAATGCTATTCAATCACAGCAAAGTATCTATTAATTGCAACATAAAGCAAAACAGTGAACAATATAAATTGCAAAATAAGATAACAACATAAATTCAGTAATTAACGACTGCAGAATGAGCGACTGCAGAACGACTACAGACCTAACATACCGAGACGAGATACAAAGCACAGGACCCCACTACCACGTACACAAATCAGGACCAAGACACCCGCTCACCCCAGTACGCGCCAGGAAAACAAGACAGCCTAGCGGCTAGCCCAGACCGCGCCACCCGCCACCGGAACTGCGGCTACGAACGGCGGCAACCTGCTCAAGCCGCCCGGTAAACAAAGTCTGCCACATGTGTGATCACAGCGACACCTACCGACTCAGGTGGGTCCTCCATCCACCCTCGGAGTCTCCCCCGCGCCAGGCGCAGGCGGACCGGCGCCCCGGCGGCGCCGAGGTCTCGGGGGCAGATGTCTCTGCGTTAGGTAGAGAGCCGTCCGCCAGATATCTCGGATAAGGTGCAGCGTGCGTCGAAGTCGACACGGGTCGCCGTCCAGACAGCGCAGCAGGAGCGCCATCGCCAGACACCGACGCCAAAGCGGGCCGCCCTTAGACGGCACGACGGCACAGCCGGAGCGGCACCCCCAGACGGTATAGCCGGAGCGGCACCTCCAGACGGCGCAGACGGAGCGGCACCCCCAGACGGCACAGCCGGAACAGCACCTACAAACGGCGCAGCTGGCGCGGCACCTCTAAACGACGCGGCACCTCCAGATGGCGCGGCCGGAACGGCACCTCCAGACGGGGCAGACGGCGCAGACGGAGCGGCACCTCCAGACGGCGCGGCCGGAGCGGCACCTCCAGACGGCGCAGCCGGAGCGGCACCCCAGACGGCGCAGCCGGAGCGGCACCTCCATGCGCCGCTGAAGACCCGGACGTCCCCGATGCGGGCGGGGCCCCCCAGCCGCTACCAGCCGGCCGCACCAGCGCGGGCCCCCCAGCGCGGCCTGGCGGCGCCACCGGACGTCCAGCAGACGGAGAGCCGCGGGCGGGTCCCTCTAGAGGGCGTTCTAGTTCCTCCCAGTCAGGCACCCTAATGTTGGCGCCACCCTTTTCGGTTCTGCATAGGACTTGTCCACGTCGGGTGAAAACGGATGCGATTTTCCGGCCGTTTTCAGGTCTTCTTGCGTCCAGCAGCGCCGAGTAGATCAGCTTGGGAAACGTGAGACTCCCTGTGATGTAGAGTGGCGACATGCTCCGCTGCCTTTGACCGGCTGCGCCGCCAAACAACTCAAAGCGGCTGTCATATACAGAGTCGCGCAGGCGTCTTTTCATGAATCGAACAATCACATTGTTCTTGCCTTGCGGTCTATGGGCTGCCTGGATATCGGCTATCGTCATCTGGATTCTTGGAAACCTCTTATTTATGACCTGAGTCACTTTCTCTTCGATGTCTTCATCCGGAGAGTACGACACGAAGTCCTCACAGGTCAGCATGAGGGAGGATAGTCTGCGATTGGCGTCGATGCCTTCAACACGTAATTGTAGGTCCTCTAGCGCACTGCTCTGCTGTCCCAGTCTCTCGTTCAGGCGTCGGATCTCGGTATCCTTGTCTATACACTCGCCTTCCATAATTGACATTCTTCTTTCTAGTATGTCTATCTTAGCGTCAAAGGCGGATATGACTCTTGCGTTGCCGGCGTCGATGAGCTGCTGGATTGCCGCAAGTGCACCCGCACTGAGCTCCATCCCAGCCGGGGCCGCGGCCAGGGCGGCCGACCTCTTAGCCGCGGGCGGTGCGGCGTCAGGCGGCGACCGAGAGCCGCGGACGGGTGCCTGACGCTTCGTTTTACGCGATCCAGCTCGTTGCAGCATCTCGGGCACCACACACTGACGCTTACGGCCGCCACCGTAACACCGGACGAACCCCGATCAACAGCGGACGAAGCACAGTCCGCAAAAGAAGCCGACTCCTCTCCGCTGGAGTCTGTAGCCATAATGTCGCGTGGTACTGTATCTCTATAGTCACTGTTTATCGCGAAATTGTCACACTGACCTTCAGTCGTCACGTCACGTGCGCACAGTTATACTTTCGTTACTGGACGCTCGTAATATCACCCACACTCATCGCACGGGGGCGGCCCGCCACGAACTGCGGAACTACCCGGACATCTGCACCGCGCGGGGAGACGTCCGACCCCTGGCGTGGCTCGGAGTGAACTGAAACTTGGTAGTGGACCCTCAGTCGTCCGGTATGCGAGACCCTTGCATCTCCGGCATCTGTAACAGGTTGCAACCACCCGCTGCATCATCCGCCGGCGCACTGTGTACTCAGCAGGTACGACTGCTAAAGTCGCGCGAAGACCTAGGTGAAAACAGCGTCTGTGCCCATCGTCTATAATAAGAGTAGAAATGTGTGCAAATTCCGGTAAGATGGCAATGGGACTCTCGAGTGTGCGTGGCACAGACTCCAAAACGCCGTCTGTACTGACCTGCGGATGAAGTTTATTCAGGGTTGATTTTACCGGTAGTGGTCTACGGTGTTGCAGCGCGTCTATCTCCTCCTGGTAGTGTTTACGCTGGGTCTCTCCCACGAGGCGACGCAGCGCACCGTGTCATTCCTCGGGTGTCACCTGTTCGCTTGTTTGCCGGTCAGCTGGCCTGATGCGGACGTTAGACACAAAGCGTAGCACCTAAGCATATCGATTTACTGCCCTTTTCAGCGTGGAACATTCCGTGACGTCAAACAAACTACTCGACTGATCGGACTCCTTTCTGCAGTCGCCGCCCGGCTGGACAACAGGCACCTGTCGATCTACACACATCACACGAGGCTTTGGGTCAGGATTCAACTCTCTCTGAGCCGCATCACTAGGCTCAATGACGGAAACACTCAAATCACACACAGGCTCAGCATCAATCATCAATGACCTGGGCTCGTGCCACCACACAACACATCCGGTCAGTGCTGCCAGAGACATTCCCCTCGTGCCCAGGTCGGCGGGATTCTGCTTACCCCGGATATGTCCCCATTGCTCTGCACTCGACAGACACAGATTGGCGGCCACCCTGTTCTCCACAAACACCCGCCGCGGCTTTCCGCTGGTGATCCAAAACAACACGTCCATGGAATCTGTCCAAAAACAGACTGTAGGTGAAGAAATGTCCAAAAACTGTCGGACGAACTCCATCAAACGAGCTCCGATGAGTGCGGCCATCGATTCCAATCTGGGAATCGACAGCTGGTCAGAGAGAGGAGCAAGTCGGCTCCGGGCCATCACGAGACGTGACTCCCCGCCTTACAGAGCGTATACCGTGGCACAAAAGGCGACGGCGGAGGCATCGCAGAACGCATGCAAAATAACTGGAGAGTCAGGGACCGTCCGGAGGAACGAACGAGGGAACCACACCGACTGCCCGACAGAACCGGCCCACCAATCTCGCACCTCCCGCTGAAGAGCCTCGGGGAGGCTCTCATCCTATCGACCCGACGGCATCGCCTTCCACGTCCTCTAAGACAAACACTTGCAGTTGATCAACCAGGGCGTCAACACCCCCAGAGGGTAAAATGACTTTGACACAGCAGACAGCAGCGAACTCTTTGCGGATGGACAATCGAACTCTGGTACATCCACTGCCAGAATGTCAGCCTGTGTGCTACAGGTCGTTCCGAGAACCTCGGCAGCGGGTGAATCATCACCAGTAGCACGCATCTTGTGCAGCTCCATGTTAGCGTTAGCGAATATGTGTTTGAGTCTGGTCACGCCCGCGACCGCCTCCTCTCTGGCGTGGAAAGTGGTACATATATCATCCATGTATACATGGATGTCAGGAACGTATACGTTCCTGATTTTACCTGTTTGCATTGTCTGGAATCTGAACCCTGGTAACGTTGTAAGTGAGTATCGATTGTTTGCAAGAGCATAAACGGAGAACACGTGAGACCAAACGGTACGCTACGGAACCTCAGGTGAGAGTCACTCCATATGAATTAAAGGTATATACGGTCCTCTGCTTTGATCGCCACCTGGTGGAACGCAGCCTTGATATCTGTCTGACATGCGATGGGGTTCTCGCGAAAGCACAGGAGTACCGCAGGTAAGCGACGCAAAAGGGTCCAGATACTCGTCCCCAGAGTCCAGATACTCGTCCCCGGAGTCCAGATACTCGTTGAGGCTTACACTAATGCCATCCTTCGCCGACCCATCGAAAACTACGCGGAGTTTGTCACCGCGATAGAGTTCACGGTGGCGCAGATAAAAGGCGTTCCGGAACAACCCGGGATCTATCACAGAGGGCCCGCCCGCGCCGGCCGCACATCTTTCACCGCCCATCGCGGTCGTAAGGCCGCCCGCGCCGGCTGCACAGCATTCACCGACCCCGCGGTCTCTGAGACTACTGAAGGTAAAAACTCAATCACTGAATCATCTAGCAAGCCTGTCAAGTGATCATCATACTCATGATACCTATCCCTACTCAATCGCCTACTCATCTGACTGTTGCGAACCTCGGCTGACATCAGATCGGACACCGGGCGACGGTCGGATTTTCACAGTAGGCTCATCTCATACCGACCGTCTTCCACGGTCCAGGAGGGTATGGTGGCTACAGGTTTACTCACTTCCTCATCGGTGACCACAACAGGATCCAAACTCCACATTTTCTACACCGTGTGGCAACTGTAGACGTGTCTGCGAGGCTGATCTCGCTGACCAGTCGCCAGCCCGTGCAACACGTGACCAAAGACCGTCTCGATGAGCCTGAGTGACGGAGAAAGTTCCACATGATCCCACAGAACTACGAGGTACATTTGATCCAGCCTGATCAACATGTTAACCGGTCCCTCTTGGTAATCATTGGCCAACTGGACGCCACTCGGAAGGGTCAAACACTCAGGTAACCGTCTATCACTCAGGGGCACACACAGACGATCGCTTCTCCAAAACTTCAGGACTACCTCCTGCTCGGTGTGCTGGCTCTTCAGAATCACCTCGGTTTGGTCGTATGTACGCGCCTCCTCTACATGCTCCTGAAATCCTATACATGCGAATGTCCCCTGTCCCACAGTCCGAAGTCCCAGTTCCTCTACCACTGCTGCCCTGATAAAAGAGCAGTCTGATCCACCGTCGATCATGGTTCGAACCCTCTTAGTACCATGTGGTCCGACAGCATCTACCAGTACGGTTTGGCTGAAGAAAACGTGATCAACACCATCACTCACGTGGTCAGCTTCTACAGCTTTAGAACAGTGCTGCAGTCTGTCGGCAGAATCGTGCGCTGACATCTATCCACGGGACGGGTGGAAGTAGGAACATCACGCTGCTGTGGCCGCACGCCGCCTGGCACGGAACCTCCGCCTGCTCCGGTCACAACTCCGGTGGGGAACACTGGGTCAACAGGATTCGAATGCAGGGACGAGTGGTGAGCTGAGCGACAGAACTGACAAGGACCACTCCGACATTCACGCACATGGTGTGGCCCGAGGCACTGGCAACAAAGGCTAGCCCGTCTAACGACAACCCAGCGTTCCTGCGGTGTCATACGCTGATACGTAAAACATTTACTCAGACCATGTTTCTGCCAATGGCACGCAGCACAAATCCAATCACCTCATTGACCGGGATGAGAATGCCGAGCCTCTCCACCTGTTATAGTCAGCGCGCTCACCGTTGGCACCACCTGCCTCTCAGAGATCGCTCAGCGCCCCTGACCCGCGCTGGCTTCCTCTCTGATGCTCAATTCCGCGCCAAGGAAGGTCAGAAACTCGTTGAGACCGGCCGATGGCAAGCAATGCCGTGCCCACTGAAGTCTCCAGGCATCTGGCAGCTTGTCCTTTGCTACCGGCATGAGGAGACTATATAGAGAAATACTCTGTTCCGACTCCCATGGCGGCCAGGATCCTAACATGTGATGTCGGATGGTCGTTGCATGCCAATGTATCATGCCAATGCGAACGATCGTATTGCAGCAATATTGTCAGACACGCATGGAACGTTCAGCAGTTGCTTAATAATTTCCTCTCTGTCACGTTCGGTTTTGCAAAACCTTTCTTTCGGAGTATCAACTGCAGAGGCGTAGCAAGCGTGGTGTGGTCCAGGGCTCAATTTTGGGGCCGGTGCTTTTTCTGCTGTTTACAAATGACCTGACTTCGTGTATAAGTGACACCAAGATGGTTTTATATGCTGATGACGTGCAGTTTATTCATAGCGGCAGCCCCAATCAGATAGAAGAGCTGGAGCAACGAATAGGCCAAACGCTGAGCAGAGCTCATCGATGGTTTGCGGAAAACTCACTAAAAATTAATCCTACAAAGACAGAGGTTGTTCTTTTATCCTCGCGACAGAGGAGGATCAGTAACAGTTTCCAAGTACAGTTTGGTGATGCAATGCTTCGCCCTTCATCAAGTGCCAAAATTCTTGGATTCATCTTGGATAGTAATCTTACATTCGAAAAACACATCTCTGTCGTAGTGCAGCGTTGTTACGCCACCCTGTCTGGTCTCGCCAAATTGTATCGCCGGCTGCCACAACAAGTACAAAAATTAATAATAGAAGCTCTTGTCTTCCCGCATATCATGTATTGCGCAACCGTTTGGGCGGGTTGCAACGCAACACAACGCAAACGTGTTAAAAAATCCTTAACTACGGGGCCCGAATCGTGAAATGCTGCCGTCGCCATGAGCATATAACACCTCACCTGAGTGAACTCGGGTGGCCGAGAGGTGACCATATTGTCACCGAGCGAGACCTTGTAATGGTGCATCGTCTTCTGAACAGCGCACATGCACCAACGTACTTGCGGGATCTGCTGCAGTATCGTCAGCATGTGTCCGTAAGAGAAACCCGAGGCTCAGTAGCGGGGCTGCTGCAGTTGCCCCGAGTCCGCACAGAGCTCGCTCGACGCTCTTTCAGCTTCCGTGCCGCGGCCCGGTGGAATGAGACGCCGAGTGACGTGCGAGACGCCGGCACAGTGAAGGGGTTTCGCACACGGATGCGAAAGTGGCTGGCAGCGGGTAAATGAATGTGATGATGCGTATGACTCAATGTTTTACCTCTTTTAATAGCGCAATACCTGTGTATTTTATTTCTTCATTTTAAAGTATATTACTGCAATATGTGTTTGTAAAATGACTCTTGTGCTGAAAAGCCGTGTCTCAACGGATGTCATATGAATACATGATGATGATGAAGCCTCTTTAACAGGTATGCCGTTGAGGCACTGCAGTGCAGGTCCTGACCAGTGTTCGTCACGGGCCCACCAACCCCCCAGACCGGCCCGGCCCAGGCCCATGCACACCAAGCCCAGGCCCGGACCAGGCCCGGTCAAATTAATAATATTGAGGCCCAGGCCCGGTCTGGGCCCGGTTCAGATTAAGGATATCATTATTTTCACCAAATTTGCAATCATTATCCTAGCATATTTACTATAAATACTATAAATGTGAAACAATGAACCAACTATGCTAACCAAAAAAAAACAAAAAGCCACAGCCACAGCAACAGTGTGTTGCTGTGTAAGTGAACTGCTGGTTAAAATGTTTGTGAGCTCTGACCTGAGCTTGTGCGACGCACGCATTACTTCAAAATTGTCATGCCCAGGCCCATCCAGAGTCCAGTGATTTTTAAAGTTGAGGCCAGGCCCAGGCCCAGCCCAGGCCCACCCCAGGTCCAGCCCAGGCCCAGCCCATGGCCCATAGGGCCAGCCCAGCCCATGGCGAACTCTGGTCCTGACAAGTGACTTTTCAGGATAGCAAATTTCTGCACTTCTGAGCAGGGCTGCGGAGTCGGAGTCGGAGTCGGAGTCGGCATTTTTGGCCGGAGTCGGAGTCGGAGTCGGAGTCGGCAGTTTTGGCCGGAGTCGGAGTCGCAGTCGCTAAAATCTTACGGACTTTTTGGCAATTGGCGATTACTTTGGTCGATAGAATAATCGTCGGCCTAGGGACATTAACTTTACATCCCTTTCGAAAGAAAATGAGGGGAAAATGAATCGAGTGAAAAGTTTACTCAACTAGCGGTAGATTTGCGCCTGATGAAGATAGGGCAATATTTTTTACGTCATCTGATGATGGTTGGGGCTTTGGACGCACCGACTCTTACGGTCACACGGCGCCCATTTTAATATCATCGTGCTTGTTTCCTCAAGGAGATTTGAACCATACCATGGTGACCAGGTTACCTAAGTCAAATTCAAAATTTGACCTCAGGTCAAGGTAATTCAAGGTCATGTGGTGAACCAGGTATGTCGTGCTGCGCAATGTCGGGCGCGTCTCGACGAGACATACATAGTGGTGCCGGTATCACGTTCTCATCTTCATTTTATTCCGCCGCCTGCAGGCGAGCGCGACTGGGCTGGGCACGCGGCCGGCACGCCGCGCCCGTGGTCGGGCGGCGTAGCATTCTTCTCCATACTGTTAAGAATAAAACAAACTGAAAAATAGATGGCATTGGAGATATTGCTTAGCATGCGGTTGGAGAACGGATATAGGGCGGAGTCGGAGTTGGAGTCGAAGTCGATTTTTTCAGGCCGGAGTCGGAGTCGGAGTCGGAGTTGCTAAAATTATGTCGACTCTGCAGCCCTGCTACTGAGTACCTTGAATTTTGATGTACTACAACCTCAAACAGATCCCAAAACTCAGACCATGCCATTGCATCTCCAGCAAACACAGGCATAGTGACATCAGAAACTTTCAGGTGGGATTTCTCTGACAGACTGGGTGCAGCATCTACTAGTTTTTCTAACTTTGACAAAAGATGAAAAACTTAAAACACTTCCTCCCAAAGCTTCTCCACATGGGAAGCATCATCAGCAAAACCCTCAGCATCCAATGGCTTCTGAACTATCATATCGGTCTCAAGCTGCTCTAACACATGGATCATGTGTACGCAAGGTCATCATCATTCACATGCTGTGACGCACGATATTTCCTCAGTTCATTTGTCAACCGCGTTACTTTGCCTCTTTGACTTGTCCTTCGTTTGATGAGCTCATCCATCTCGAGGTGTCACGGTTCAGGTAAGATGCAAGAAAAAAACATTGAAACTAACACTTGGATCGTGGCTTCGTAACAGTAATGGCCCACTTGGTCTTCATCTTGAATTGGTGTAACAATTATCACTTGTGACTTCCATCTCCGTAGGCAAACGTATGTGTTTGCCGCCCCCCCCCCCTAACCGATCCGGCAGGTTGTGATTTGTGTCCCGGTAAGTCGTGATTTAAGCCCCCCTCCTCAACAGTGGCGTCTCCACGGTTTCGAAACTTTTACGCGGACACATCATGTCATCGAAAACCTGGTGTCTTGGTAGTTCTATGCAGGGCTGTGGAGTCGGAGTCGGAGTCGGAGTCGATCGGAGTCGGTAGTTTTGGCCGGAGTCGGAGTCGGAGTTGGAGTCGCTAAAATCTTACCGACTCTGACTCCGGCCAGGAGTCGGAGTCGACTTTTTGGCAATTGGCGATTACTTTGGTCGGTAGAATAGTCGTCGGCCCGGGACATTAACTTTGCATCCCTTTCGAACGAAAATGAGTGGAAAATGAATCGAGTGGAAAGTTTACTCAACTAGCGGTAGATTTGCGCCTGATGAAGATAGGGCAATAATTTGTACGTCATCTGATGATGATTGGGGCTTTGGCACACCGACTCTTACGGTCACACGGCGACCATTTTAATATCATCGTGCTCGCTTCGTCAAGGATATTCGAATCATACCATGGTGACCTGGGCCCTGTTCGGGATTTTAGCTAAGATACCTCCTAACTGATATGGGATACGATTACCCTAAAATACCGGTACCTTCCGTTGCTGATCTTCATCCTAAGCGGGAGCTCGTAACGTTAGACTCTACCTCCGTTCCCCCTTACTAGTGATTCACCAATGACATGTTCAGCTGCAGCAGGTGGAACCTGAGGTCACGCCCTTCATGTTATAATAAAAGCTGTGACCGGTTGCTGATGTCCTATTTTAACTCACGGCACAAGCAGTTGGTTAGGCAGTCTACAGGGTGTTAATTAATTAATGGAAAAGGAAACAATGTCATGTGCGAACTAAAAGTCATGTGATCACATTTTTATTAAATAATTGTAAGCATATATATTCTCATTTTGTTAGCCAAGGTCAGTTTGAGCCCAACCTCTTTCATACACTGGTGAATAACTCCAGTTCCGAAGAACCCGATTCGGCAGTTAACCCGCGCCTCAATGGGGGGAGGGGGGGGGGGGCAGAATCTGCCATCCCCGTCCAAGATTTTCTCTCTAACTTGAAAACTATGGCAGATATCGACGTGCAACATGTAGTCCCGTATGCTGCATCAATGCTACGAAGCCCCAATCATCATTAGATGACGTAACAAGTATTGCCCTTTCTTCATCAGGCGCAAATATACCGCTAGTTGAGTAAACTTTTCACTCGATTATTTTTCCACTCATTTTCTTTCGAAAGGGATGTAAAGTTAATGTCCCTGGGCCGACAACTATTCTACCGACCAAAGTAATCGCCAATTGCCAAAAAGTCGACTCCGACTCTGGGTCGGAGTCGGAGTCGGTAAGATTTGAGCGACTCTGACTCCGACTCGACTCCGGCCAAAACTGCCGACTCCGACCGAGTCCGACTCCGACTTCGACTCCGCAGCCCTGCATAGAACTACGAAGACACCAAGTGTTCGATGACATAATGTGTCCGCGTAAAAGTTCCGAAACCGTGGCGACGCCACTGTTGAGCGGGGGCGTAAATCACGACTTATCGGGACACAAATCACAACCTGCCGGATCGGTTGGGGGGGGGGGGGGAGGGGCAAACACATACGTTTGCCTACGGATATTTCGTTTTGGGGTAGGACAATTACCCACTATGCCCAACCGTAGATCCGCCACTGGATGATACCTTATGTTATTTCTGCGCCCTCGCCCGCCGGTTGATGAGCAGAGCGGCGGCACATTTTTCTGTGAAAAAAATGTAACCACCGTTACAACACTTCTGTGTATTTATGTATTTGTTTACTAGTTGGGGTGCCCGGCGTTGGCCGGGAAATTAAGTACCTGGCGGTGTCTTGGGATCCAAAACACACCCAGGTGGCTTGCAACCTATCAGTCGGACTTGAACAAAATACATGCTACCAGCCGTTCTATAATTGGAGCATTAAAACCAAGGTCACGGTCATGAATCTAATTTTAGAGCGCTCCAAATTTATATTTCTATTCCGCCATGGTCATGAATATAGTTTTAGAGTACTCTAAATTTATATTTATCTCCCACTATGCTACCAAATGACATTGAACTAATTACCTGGTATCTCCTGGATGGTGGTACCCACATCAAAAGAAGTGCACGTCCATGCAAAGCGGTTGATCAGTTCAACCGTTAGACCGTTAGCCCATTGATTTGTTTCGAAATACAGTTCGGAAGCAGATTAATGCTGATCCCCTGAAAGAAGCGCCCTGTTTAAATGTTCATGTGCACATTTTATTATATTCATCATGTTACATATACATATACATTGTTACATATACATCGGAGCCAGACACGCCACTAGCTACACTCGAGCGTCATTGGCCGAGTAGAAGAGGATGTAGCCGGCCGAGCTCTGCACGGCGCTGCTGTTTTAGCGAGTACACCTCTTGGTCGTCGAACTTGTGCCAGCACCCCGAGTTGACGCCGCTACAGAAGGTAGTGTAATGGCCGCTCTCTGTCGAGCCGAAGTGGTTCACCACGCCGTAGAGGTGGTACTTGTGGCAGTAATGCGCCTTCTTGCTGATGACGTAAGGTGACATGTCGAGGTTTCCCAGCGGGAATTGCACGTTGGACTGGTCACGATGTGCACATTGCATATTAACTGGGGTAACTGGGACTTTTTCATTCGCAGAAAGAATGTCACAAAAGCGCAACATATGCAGAAATTCGGGCCCACTAAATACGAATATCATTGCATTCTTAACAAATTCCTCGAGTTCACAATTTACTTGAAAACTATAGAGGTCCGATCTGCATGGTAGTGATACATCAACTTGCCTGCCATCATGCTGATTCAGAAAATGTGTTGGTTTTGGGTCCACCACCAATGGTTTTCGAGTCCATCGCTTTCAGGATATCTGGAGCCAATATCTGTGGGGGTGTCTCTTTAACGTTCACAGACGAGTCAGCACAAAATCCAGTTTGGGGAACCGAGATCCAGTCGGAAATTCGGTT
>JAXIVJ010000688.1:127500-192430 GCA_036785665.1 Chirona hameri | reverse complement strand
CATCACCATCGTGACGTGGTGCGGCGCTGTGGGGCGAGGGGAGACACCGGGGCACTGTGCCTTCTTGAATCCAGGAGGAAAACACTGGTCTAGGTGCCGCCACTGAAATCACAAGCATTGGTCGCTGGCTCGAGAAACAAAATCGCGAAATGATGCTAGATTAAAATTTCTAAATTATGCCCCAAAAAAATGTCCTTCATGCCCTCCCGTCCCTTGGGCTATGAAGCGGCACCAACGTGCCTTTATACTAGAGGCAACAACTTATCGGACTCGAGGGGCCCCGAGGGCCCCCTTGGGCTGATACATATAGATTATAGAACCTTTCGATTTTTTAGGGCCTAGTTATCCAGACAAAAACAAAGCAAAAAATCCGCTCTGCTACGCGGCGCAAATCAACCAGTGTTCTTTTCCAGTACAAACAGGGTATAATATAAACTGTACACACTGGCGGACACGCAGGGGGGGGGGGGAGGGAGGGGCCATGACCCCACCTTTGGCCTTAAGGGGGGGGGGGGGGGTAACATGTCTTTTGACCCACCCTTTTGCTCCAGACATATTTCCTCGTTTTGACCCTGCAATGCTGGTTCTAATAGCTCAAAATTAGTTCTCCTACCCGCTCAAAACCTCAATTTTGGCGCCTCAAAACGGGTTCCAACCCCCTCCCCCACTGGTCACGAACCTCGACTTCCTTCCCTCTTGGCCAATTCTTCATCCAGGCCGTCTGGGAGCCGCCCTTGACTGTACAAATAATATATTTTAGCACCACCGCGGCACTTCAAATGATAGAAAGGGTACGACTGATATTGCAAATACCTATAGCCAACGTTGGCAATTAATAATAAAGATGCTGAAATAGGGCACCCTCAAAATATAGTGGACCAATCCGTTGAGTTGGCAGATTTGGGGATAGGTAGGGGCACCACTGCTATTGATGACTCCCTGAAGATTGGCGGATCCGCCCAGGCGAAGTGATGATGACTAGTCGGTTAGATACGGTACGGACTCACGTGAGCTCTAGAAAACGCTAACGGTCATGGCGGCGTTATTGGCAGGACTTGATATCATGGCCGGGCTCGGGTGGTGGTGCCGGCTAGATATTCAATGTCGGCGCTGGGCGAGTGTAATCTTCGTCAGGGGGAGGCGGAGGAGTGGGTGGAACTGGGTTACATGTATGAGGATGACAAATAAATGATAATGATGAATGATAAACTGATAACATGATAATGATCAAATGATCACTAATCAATGATAAATCATAATATCCAAATAATAACAATCGATAAATAATATAATAATAATGGTATCTGATAATAATAATGCATCACCTCATCACCTCATGCTACCTGCTCACCCATCACCACCGACCATTAATAATAATGACCTACAATGATAATGATAATAAATGATAACAAAATAATGCATAAGAACTACTACCCCCTAAAAATGATAACCCATCCATCACCATCATCCCAATGCACCCATCACCATCACGATCAAGACTACAGATCAACCATCATACCTATCACCCATGCAACCTCATAAATGATAATCGCATACAATGATCAATCTCCACTAAATCTAAATCATCAACTCATCACTCGATCACCCTGCTACCCATCACCCATCACCCATCACCATCACTGCCTCACCCATGCTACCATCACCCATCCCATCACCCCACACCATCACCAGTCACCCACCACTCCATCATCACCATCACCCATCACCCATCACCCATGCTAATGCCATACCACTGCTACATCGATAAACGGCACTCATCACCATACACATCACTCCACCACCCACACCCACCACCCTTCACCCATCACCACCTACCCATCATCCATCCACCATCACCCATCATAAATAATAAATGGTATACTGATAACCCATCACCCATCACTCCATCACCACCCATTACACTATCACACCATCATCCATCACACATCACCACCCATTACACATCACCCACCACACATCACCCATCACCCATCACCCACCACCCCTTACACATCACCCACCACCATACACCCATCACCCATCACCCATCACCCATCACCCATCACCCATTACACATCACCACCACTACATCACCCATCACCCATTACACATCACCCATCACCATCACCCATCACCACCACCCATTACACATCACCCACCACACATCATCATCACCATCACCCATACCACCCTCCACCCATTACACATCACCCACCACCCATCACCCATCACCCATCACCCATCACCCACCCACCCACCACCCATCACCCATCACCCATCACCCATCACCCATCACCCATCACCACCACCCACCACCCACCACCCATCACCCACCACCTCACCACCCATTACACATCACCCACCACCCATCACCCATCACCCACCACCCATCACCATCACCCATCACCACCCATCACCCACCACCCATACCATCACCCATCACCACACCATCACCCATTACACATCACCATCACCCATCACCCATCACCCACACCCACCACCATTACACATCACCCACCACACATCACCCATCACCCACCACCCATTACACATCACCCACCACCCATCACCCATCACCCATCACCCATCACCCATCACCCATTACACATCACCCACCACCCATCGGCCATCACCCATCACCCATCACCCATCCCATCACCCACCACCCACCACCCACCACCCACCACCCACCACCCCACCACCCACCACCCACCACCCACCACCCACCACCCACCACCCACCACCCACCACCCACCACCCACCACCACCACCACCACCCACCACCCACCACCCACCACCCACCACCCACCACCACACCACCCACACCCACCACCCACCACCCACCACCCACCACCCATTACACATCACCCACCACCCATCACCCATCACACATCACCCATCACCCATCATCCACCACCCATCACCCATCACCCATCACCCATCACCCACCACCCATCACCCATCACCCACACCCATCACACATCACCCATCACCCATCACCCATCACCCATCACCCATCACCCATCACCCACCCACCACCCATCACCCATCACCCATCATCCATCATCCATCACACATCACACATCACACATCACACCATCACCCATCACCCATCACCCACCACCCACCACCCACCACCCACCACCCACCCACCCACCACCCACCACACATCACATCACCCATCACTCATCACCCATCACCCATCACCACACCATCACCCACCACCCATCACCCATCACCCATCACCCACCACCCATCACCCATCACCCATCACACATCACACATCACACATCACACATCACCCATCACCCATCACCCATCACCCATCACCCATCACCCATCACCCGTCACCCATCACCCATCACCCAACACCCAACACCCAACACCCACCACCCATCACCCATCAGCCATCAGCGGCCATTGCCGGTGATCAGTGACCCGGGTGACCTTGATCGGTGACAGCGCGGTCCGTTCGCAGCTTCACCGAGACGTCTTGTTTACGGTCAATGGGTCTAACTGGAGCTGGTGGACGGAACTAGGGCCACCGCGTCGGCGGTGGCGGGACGGGAGGGACGGCTGGGCTGTCGTATCACGCCATGTACATCGAGGGTGCTGTGGTGGGGCCTGGGGGATCTGAGGCGGCCTTACATCGGAGTGACCTGGTAGCGTGGGGGTCTGAATAGATCTGAAACTTTCTTAGCCCGAAAGTAAACTAATTGAATGGAGCTTGCTGTGCCTCTAAAGAGTGTGGAAGTCTATGCATAACGAAACAAGTGAGGGGTAACTTTGAGCCAAATGAAATATACATATCCCCTGATGCCCCTGATGGTGTTGGAGTTGAACCTTCGTTCAGAAGTCCTTGGGCCTTGCTAATCACAAATTAGCCGTGCGTATCGGCTCAAAGTTACATAAGCTTTGCGTGGTGCATAACCTTGTCTGATATCTGTGCTGCAAATATCTGATTGCTATTTTGTGTCGCCGAGGGATAATACCGTGGAAATCTGAAGTCTATGCTGAAGAAGAAAAAACCCGGAATGACCTCATCTTCTCCGAGATACCAGGCATTCCTGGATGCTGTGAGGCGGGCTGGCGAGCCGATTACTCAGCTGATTACTCAGCTGATCGCGATCCGATTACATCTCTCTGTGCAGTGTTCGTCGCAGTGTTCGCCAGCCGTCCATCTTCGGTGTAAATCGCGCCGGCCGGCCGGTGTGGCGTAACCTGTCGCCGGTCCTGCGGGTGGATGGGGCACAGCTGGGTAACTGGATGGTAGCCTCGGCTGGGTTGAGTAAGCCGTGAAGTGCTGAGGCGCCGTCCCTGATCTCTCCCTCTTCTGCTTCGGTACTCGCGAATCTGTGATGAACACACGTTTGCAGTGCCTGGTTTAGATGGCTTTGTCATTGGCTGTTGACCACAGACTCCGCCTTTGATTGATACCTCTTGGCTGGTTTTACTGATCGCATCCCACTGCCTACCATTCCTACCATATGCCCCCCCCCCCCAAAAAAAAACAACTGAAATCGGCGCAAAATTGACACATTGGGGCTGTTCCAGCGCCCTCATCCGGATTAGGTGGAGGCCTTATTTTCTCCACCGGCCGTTCCCGCGCCTCAACTAAAATCGGTTGAGCCTCCACCAACCTCAACCGGATGAGCAAAATCTCAACCGCTCGTCGAGCGGATGAGATTGGGCAAAGTCGGATTACGGCAGCTATGGCGCACCAGTGACAAACTTTTGTAAACATTTTTCGGCGCCATTCGCGAAGAGCATTGTGGACAGCTTTTGCATGGATTCCATTGTTGTTTAGATCTATGTGAAACGCACGGTGGATAAAAGTACCTCAACAAATTTCTGACAGGCACGGTAAAACGCAAAACTGCGAGGAATAAAATAATGTATGTAAATGGCGGCCGCACACTGCGTCATTTGGCGTGCGATATCGCGGAATAAAGCTGGTCCGGACGAGCTTTTTCTGTGCTAAACACCGCGGAACCGCAGAATGTCGCAGTGATATCGCTCGCCGAATGGCCCAGTGTGCAGCTCGCATTACAGCGTAGACCGTGACCGTGAATTCGCATCGCACCCAAACAAATGATGGCCAACAGCTGATAATTCCACCGAGTCTCTACCGCTCGTTCCCGCGCGCAGCTCCACCGCACCTCCACCGGGCACGCCTCAACCTATTCCGGATGATGGTGGGTGAGGGCGCTGGAACAGCCCCATTCCCTGATGTAGAATAAATTCTAAGCAACTTTGACTAAGGACAGTTTTTAAATCCGATGACTATAATCCGATGACTTTCAGAATTGTGAGATTTTGTATTCCCCCTCCCCCCTCCACCACCCATTTTGGATCTGCCAATGATTACCTTACATTATTTCTACTGAGGTTCGAATTTCACTCGGTCTTTATTGCAGCATTTGTGTCGTCAATCATGATTGATTCCGCTCCAATGTCACCTTCTTGCCAATATAGATAACGATGAATGCTTTTTCGTTGTACCACCAGTGCGGGCTTTGGATCGGGTTCTATTAAACCGACGGCGGTGGTGATGGCCGCGTCGACTATGGTTGGTAGCGTGCGATGCGATGATACTTCTTCCTGGTAAGCCGGCCCCGACCGGCACCCGTCCGTCACTGATGACGTCACGCCGTCACCGATGCCGCCACGCCGTTTATGATGTCGTGTATGATGACTCCAGTTTATGACGTCGTTATAAGTGGCGACGCCCGCTGGGGGTCAATGTCAGGCTTCCACGGGAGAGGAGAGGCTAGGTCCATGGTCGGGGACTCCTTTCTTTTGGTCAGAGACCTTGCTCTGCCTCTTTTTTTCAAGTCCTAGTGGCCACCGGCGTCAGTCCCGTAAGATTTCCGGCAGGGCTAGGAAGGCACTGCACCAAAACTTGGCCAGAGCTCCGTCATGGCTCAGTCATGGCTCCGTCATGGCTCCGTCATGGCTCCGTCAGAGCTCCGGCAGGGCTCCATCAGGACTCCGTCAGAGCTCCGTCATGACTCCGTCATGGTTCCGTCAAAGCTCCATCAGAGCTCCGTCTTGGCTCCGTCATGGCTCCATCAGGGCTCCGTCATGGTTCCGTCATGGTTCCGTCATGGCTCCGTCATGGCTCCGTCATGGTTCCGTCATGGCTCCGTCAAAGCTCCATCAGGGCTCCGTCATGGCTCCGTCATGGTTCCGTCATGGTTCCGTCATGGTTCCGTCAAAGCTCCATCAGGGCTCCATCAGGACTCCGTCAGAGCTCCGTGAAAGCTCCGTCAAAGCTCCGTCAAAGCTCCGTCAAAGCTCCGTCAAAGCTCCGTCAAAGCTCCGTCAAAGCTCCGTCAAAGCTCCGTCAAAGGGCTCCTGTCCGGCCCTGCAGCGCACATAGCTCACGAATCACGACTAGTTTGGAATGGCGGCCAGTCGGGCCTCTGTCGGTGCCCTGTCCGGCCCTGCAGCGCAGCACAGCGCCATACACATTGTCGTCACGAGTCACGGCAAGTCACGACCCGGCCGTCCGGACCGTGACGGCCGTGAGACTGGGCTCTGTGGGCAGCTCCGTCGTCCGGTCTGGCCCGCGGACCGGTCTGGTTCCCTGCGGACGGCGGCGGACGGTGGGCGGTGGACGGTGGACGGTGGACGGTGGACGGTGGACGGTGGACGGTGGACGGTGGACGGTGGACGGCGGATGATGAGCGGTGAAGGCGCGCGGCGGACGGCGGCGGCGGCGGCGGCGGCGGCGGTGACGGTGGCGGTGGCGGTGGCGGTGGCGGTGGCGGTGGCGGTGGCGGTGGCGGTGGCGGTGGCGGTGGCGGTGGCGGTGGACGGTGGACGGTGGACGGTGGACGGTGGACGGTGGACGGTGGACGGTGGCGGCGGCGGCGGCGGCGCTGGCGGCGGACTGCGGTGGCGGTTCTCACGGGGTGGTGGCGGTGCGCGGAGTGGCGCTACTGTGCAGAGGGAGGTGCACAGGAAACGACGTGGTGACGGGACGTGTCGCAACGGAAGTCTGTAATTGATGGTCATAGTCACAGTAAGGCTATGGTAATCTTATTAAAGGTCACCTTGAAAGTTGTCTGAAATGTGGCTATACGGGGTATTTCAAGCTGAACAAAACGAATGTGGCATTTGTTTGGACGATAGATGGATATCCGTGGAAAAATGGGCATGTTTCTCTTTTCTCCTTCATGGCACGGGTAGAGTTTCCCTATTCAAATGGTGTGGCCACTGCCCCACCAACGTTTGTCAGATTTGAAGGTTTCCTGGCATTCAAATGGCCATTTTTCACCTCAACCATGGACAATAAACAGCCAATATTGCATTTTTCTCCACCAACTTTTTCTGGAAAGCTCCACCAACGTGGCAAAAAGTACCCCCCCCCCCCCCATGGCCATGCTTCATGGCCATAAAACATGACAATTATGACGTCATGCATATGGTAGCTTGGATATGGCAACTATTGCACACAATAACGACGGACTTCAGACATATATACGCAGGCTGCTTGTAACAGTTGTGAGGACCGAAACAAGCGAGGAAATGAAACTTCTAGAAGGGGCCCACTAGTCCTGTGTCGAAATTGTTTCATGGCATAACAAAAAAACATGACAATTATGACGTCATGCATATGGTAGCTTGGATATGGCAACTATTGCACACAATAACGACGGACTTTAGGCATATATACGCAGGCTACTTGTAACGTAAACAACCGCTGTGAGAACCCGAAACAAGTTTCGGACAAATGAAACTTCTTCTAAAAGGGGCCCACTAGTCCTGTGTCGAAATTACTTAACGTAGGGAGTTAATTTTTTCACACAACCCATTGCTCGATCTGCTCTACAAATCTTCTATCTCAGTTCAAACCACCATGTTAAAGGTGACCTATTCCCTTTAACACATCATCCAACGTACTTGTTGAATGCATGCTCCAATTGTATGGGAAATGTGGACCATACCTTAAAGTGTTGAGTTACGAGGATGTGAACTCCGTTGATATAGCTGCTGTATAGCAGCGGCGTCAAATCTTAAAGGAAATAGTTCACCTTTAACATGGAGTTTTGGACTGAGATAGCAGATTTGTAGAGCAGATCTAAAAATGGGTTGTGGTGAAATAATTACCTCCCTACGTTAAGTAATTTCGACACAGGACTAGTGGGCCCGGTTTCATATCCGCTGTTCCGGGCCACGATCAGGACATTTCGCTCGCCGCTCGCCGCCGCCGGCTCGCCGCCGGAGGCAGGCACACCTCTGGCACGTAGTCTCTGGTCACGACGCCTCGTTAATATCCGCTCAGCCGCCCGGACGGCGCGGCGGCCCCTTGTCAGAGACTGTACTTGGCGTCAGGCGAAGCGGGGCGGAGCCGTAACGCCAGCTGCTATCGTACGATTTCTCGTAAAATAGAAAGAGAAACTTACTTCTTTCTCCACATATATCCATCAGTTGTCCAAACCAAAGTAATATTCGTAGTTTTGAGCTCAAGATGCACCGTATGGTTGAACGTCAAGACAACTTTCAAGGTGACCTATTCCCTTTAATGCCGTAACTCGTATACCAAGACAGAGCCGCTGTATTGCTACGACCTCAGTGGCGGACGTTAACTCGTCCCGTCCATCTTATGTACGGACGTCAGCGACATCCGTTTGACAGCGGGCTTTGATCAGCGCGCCTGTCCGCTATCCGACATCAGCCGGCGCTGTTTTTGTCTTCCCCGGCCCTGTCCCCCCGGCCCTGTTCCCCCCAGGCCCTGCCCCCCGGCCCTGTCCCCCACCGGCTCTGAACGCACCGCGCCATCTGCTGTCCTCTCAAAGAACGGGCTATTGATTGCGTTTAATCATTTTTATGACGGGCTCCCCCAGGCTCGTAAAGCACCAAGTGCTCGATCGTGGATGCTGGGTTGGTGGGGATGGTGCGCTATTTTGGTCTGCCGCTATGCTGGTTCCCTGGGCAGTGCACTGCGCCGACGTATATCATAGCCGAGTCCATTGATGTATTGGTTAATTGTCTACTGATGTATTGGTAGTTATGGGAAATGTATTGCGCTTTCGGGAACCATTGCGAGCGATGTTGTGGCCTTTGGCCGCTTTATTGCATATCTGGGCTGCCATGACCGTCACCCTGGCTAACAGAGCCCACTGGTCGCCCCGCCCTGTTACAGGCTACTCCGTTAGTTAACATCGTGTCATTTCCTCTTCTTCTTCTTTTTTTTTTGGGGGGGGGGGGGGGGTAAGTGCCAAGTGCCCTTTGTTAAACGTGTCTCGACCCTTTTTTATTCGAACATTTGCTCACCGACAGAATTACAATGTGTGAATGTCTGTTCAACGTATCTGGTCATGCAGCCGATACCATGACACGCATTCAAGAGGGCGATCAGGGAACATGTATGGGGACTCGAACTGATTGAGCCATCACAGAGCTCCGGGCTGAACAGTGAACATACCAATGACTACCGCTCTGTCATGGCTTCTCAGTTCCATTTCAATCACGCTACAACATCTTCCCTGTCAGTGCGAAACACCTGCGTGGGTGCCTGCGGCTCAGTCACAAGTGTTCCGTCCCTGTGTCCTGCGATGTCCGCCGACTGGGTGACTCTCTGTGTGTGGGTTGGAGGTGGACGCCAGCGCGGCGGCGGCTCGGTGCCGCTCCGCTGCCGGCGGAACCACTCGGTTCCGGCGGGGCCGCGCCGCGTGGGAGCCGCCCATGGACGCCTCACGGGAGCGTCACGGACGCGGCACGGGGCGTCACAGACGCGGCACGGGGGCGTCACGGACGCGGCACGGGGCGTCACGGACGTTGTGCGAGAGCATCATGAAAGCCTCGCGGACGGACGTCTCACGGGAGCATCACGGAAGTCTCACGGACGCGTCACGGACGCGTCACGGCACCGCGGGCAGTGGCCATGGGGATGTGAAGCTTCGCAGCACCGTCACCAGCTGATCTACCTTTCAATACGGGACGCGACTCCATGTTAGGATCGCCCGCGGTCAGCTAGTGCAGTCGGATGTTGGAGACAAATCGAACGCTTCACTGGTTGACAGGACGCTTTTGAGATCTGTGCCTACATTGTACGTGTGCACTGGACCAGGTCTGAATCTTTCTATGCTGGTGAAAGGTCTACCTCATTGTTCGCATATGAGTGAATGGAAGCATGCTGTGCCAGGGGTTCCCGATCTGTATGGTGAACTTTCCGTACATTATAGTGTCTGGCACGCCCCAGTATGTGGTTTGGCACCTCTCCTTTACATTTCAATGGCTAAACCTGCCTTTTGACTCGTTTTTTACAATGGATTTGAACGGGCTCTTCAGCCTCTACACAATGCAACCCATGCTTATTTCACGCAGTGGGGTAATATACATATATTGATTTTAGCGAGTTGGCACTATGAAACCAGCTTTGGACACAACCGCTACCACAGCGAAGCTGATGAAATGTGTCCCGTTCTGTGTACGGTGCAGATCATGCTGGCTCCGGCTCTGAGTGTGGTGGGTAAACCCGGTGGGTATGGGCGTGGGGGGTTTACCCGGCTTCGGCTGGGTCATGTGGTCAGTGGAGGGTATACCCATGTTGGCGTGCTCGGCACCTGGACCGGGGCGGGGCGGGTACGTGCGGCGCGTGGTATTTTACAACATGTCTGCCCTGGTTTCCCTGTCTGGTCAAACTGGTATGAAGTATGTGTGCTCTTGTTCACTGCAATTTGTCTTGTTGTCCCGAATAGTTTGTATTTTGTTGTTGATTCTGTGCAAGTTTTCGCCTGTTATTCTCCTGCTCTTGTTCTGTTCAGTGTTGGCGCCGGCTGATTTGCTCGCTCACTGTGATGTTTCTGACCGGCCGAACGTTTCCATGTCCGAGTGGACTGGAGAATATCTCATCCGTCGTGACCCCACCATGCCCCCCCCCCACGTGTCCCCTACTATCCCTTCGTCTCCGGTGTGCACCTGTTAACCCTCCGTCTGCTGTGTTTCAGGAGCGGGTATCGGCCCGGGAGCCGCCCTCCTTCTACCTGGCCAAACTGCGCACCTATCTCGACCCCAAGGCGTCACGCAGTCACCGGGTAAGTCACCTCACGACACGAGTCTGTGTTCCCCTCTCTCTCTCTCCTTCTCTCTTCACCCGTTCTACCCTCTGTACCTGCTTCCTTCCCTCTACCTTCGCCCGCTCCGCCCTCTGTCCGCTCTGAGCCAGCCAGACGGCGTCTTGCCGCCGCCCAGCCGCCGCCTGTTGCGCCGTCTCGCCGTCTCGGCACGCGCCCCGGCTGCGGCCTGCGGTGCGGGGTGGGGCGGGTTGGCCTGGAGGCGGTGTGCCTGTGCCCCGGGCCGCCGCCGCGGGCTGCGGGTCGTTGACGCCGAGGCGGGGTTGTGGTACGGTGCGCGGCTGTCACCTGGTCCGCAGCCGCCGCCGCCAGCACGTGACAAACTGCCTCCAGCCGCCGCCGCCGCCGCCGCCGCCGCCGCCGCCGCCGTCGCTGGCTGGTCGGCTGGTGGCGGCCTGGGGGAGGCAGGCAGGGCAGCCAGTATTCCCAGGCCTAGCTGAGTCGGTCACTGAGCCGCCGGCGCCGCAATGTCGACTCAGCGCTGGTGGGCTATGACTTGTGGTCGACAGGCAGGGATGGACGCTGGATAACCATATCGGGCGTGGAACAGTGAAGTAATGTAACTTACAAGCTGAGCAAACCCGTGTGTATTTTGTCCACTGTGTGCTGCGGTGCTGCACTGGCGGTATTTTCGTGTGGGAACGAGTTCCGGTAATATCACGCGTTTTTCTCGGAAAAACCGGCTCGGGAACTGGCCCGCGGTATGCCGGTATCAGTCCGGGAGCGGAGGTTTTTACCAGAATCGATTGCGATCGATAAACACGGATTCCGGTGCCAGCTCAACTCGTAAGCTCTGTGTCGATGCCAGATGCAGAATTCCCATGCGTTCCAGGCTCGGGCTTATGCGCTTATCTCAACAGGTCGAGGCTTTGTGTAAGGTTATTTGCCAGCAGTTCTGTGTAAAATAAGAAGAGCTAATCGTGATTAAGATCAGGGCGGGTTCAGGGATCAGTGAAGATGAGTTGGATTCTGTCTGAGGAGGACTCTGATCTAAGAAGGCCGCTGACGCTGCGAGCTGTACGTCAGCGCCGAGTCTAACACACGGACTGGACCAGTACTGCAGTCTGTCTGCCCTGCTCTGGGAGTCTGATCAGGGGTCAGCGCTGAGTCTAACACACGGACTGGACCAGTACTGCAGTCTGTCTGGCCTGCTCTGGGAGTCTGATCAGGGGTCAGCGCCTAGTCTAACACACAGACTGCACCAGTACTGTAGTCTGTCTGTCCTGCTCTGGGAGTCTGATCAGGGGTCAGCGCCTTGTCTAACACACAGACTGCACCAGTACTGTAGTCTGTCTGTCCTGCTCTGGGAGTCTGATCAGGGGTCAGCGCCTAGTCTAACACACAGACTGCACCAGCACTGTAGTCTGTCTGTCCTGCTCCGGGAGTCTGATCAGGGGTCAGCGCCTTGTCTAACACACAGACTGCACCAGTACTGTAGTCTGTATGTCCTGCTCTGGGAGTCTGATCAGGGGTCAGACTGAGTAACACACAGACTGGACCAGTACTGTAGTCTGTCTGTCCTGCTCTGGGAGTCTGATCAGGGGTCAGCGCCTAGTCTAACACACAGACTGCACCAGTACTGTAGTCTGTCTGTCCTGCTCTGGGAGTCTGATCAGGGGTCAGCGCCTTGTCTAACACACAGACTGCACCAGTACTGTAGTCTGTCTGTCCTGCTCTGGGAGTCTGATCAGGGGTCAGCGCCTAGTCTAACACACAGACTGCACCAATACTGTAGTCTGTCTGTCCTGCTCTGGGAGTCTGATCAGGGGTCAGCGCCTTGTCTAACACACAGACTGCACCAGTACTGTAGTCTGTCTGTCCTGCTCTGGGAGTCTGATCAGGGGTCAGCGCCTAGTCTAACACACAGACTGCACCAGCACTGTAGTCTGTCTGTCCTGCTCTGGGAGTCTGATCAGGGGTCAGCGCCTAGTCTAACACACAGACTGCACCAGTACTGTAGTCTGTCTGTCCTGCTCTGGGAGTCTGATCAGGGGTCAGCGCCTAGTCTAACACACAGACTGCACCAGTACTGTAGTCTGTCTGTCCTGCTCTGGGAGTCTGATCAGGGGTCAGCGCCTTGTCTAACACACAGACTGCACCAGTACTGTAGTCTGTCTGTCCTGCTCTGGGAGTCTGATCAGGGGTCAGACTGAGTAACACACAGACTGGACCAGTACTGTAGTCTGTCTGTCCTGCTCTGGGAGTCTGATCAGGGGTCAGCGCCTAGTCTAACACACAGACTGCACCAGTACTGTAGTCTGTCTGTCCTGCTCTGGGAGTCTGATCAGGGGTCAGCGCCTTGTCTAACACACAGACTGCACCAGTACTGTAGTCTGTCTGTCCTGCTCTGGGAGTCTGATCAGGGGTCAGCGCCTAGTCTAACACACAGACTGCACCAGTACTGTAGTCTGTCTGTCCTGCTCTGGGAGTCTGATCAGGGGTCAGCGCCTTGTCTAACACACAGACTGCACCAGTACTGTAGTCTGTCTGTCCTGCTCTGGGAGTCTGATCAGGGGTCAGACTGAGTAACACACAGACTGCACCAGTACTGTAGTCTGTCTGTCCTGCCCGGGGAGCCGCGGTGCGCGTGGCCTCGGACAGCGGCGCTGCAGGCATTTGTCTGGCCCGCAGCTGCTGCAACACCACTGCAGTGCCGCCTCCTGCTCTCTGACGTGGACTCTGCAAAGTCGTCTATGAGTTGTTGACGGTGTGACTGGCGGAGGGGGTGGCGGGTCGGTGTGGCTGTATTTGTTCTGCCGCCTGGCAAACATCGCTGGTAGGTGCCGCAGCCTAGTCACCGGCATTGTGAATTCCGCCAGAGCTGCTGGCTGTGTGACTGCGCGTCTGGTCAATGAGAGACGACCGCTTTGGGTTGGTTTGGTCTAGGTCCTAGGAGGGTTGGGCTGGGGGTGTGACAGGGTTGGAACTTTGGTCCTTATCAGCTCACCAGTCTCAGCATGTGCAATGTACGATAGGTGTTATGTGGCGTGCGACTCGCCCGCTGTAACAAGGTTCACACAATGACTCGCATGCTGCTGTAAGAATCTGTGGGACTAGTCCGTCTAATACTGGTTGCAGCGAAGACACCGTGCCCGTGGAATGCACGAATCGTCCGTAGTGCACCCACGGCTCTGCCGGCTGTCCAGAAACGGGTTGTGATGGTGTCAATACAATGGCAGCCGGCAGAAACGCGGCTGTAAAGGCGCTAAAACATGGCTGAGGTGTCTTTTGTGCACGCGATCCGACTGTTGGGTGATTGATAGCAGAGTGTGATGTCATGGTTAGGTGGTGGCTGGGCTGACTCGCGGAAACGTCACAGGAGGCACACTGAACGGTCATCTGATGTCATTCTGCGCATCGAGCGATGTTGAAACTCTGAATTATTGGGTATTTATATAAGGAGCACACAGTGACCACACGCGAAGGAAGCCTAGCTTATGTAATTAAACATTGCAGAGACTATTTTTGTCCGATTTGTGTGATTTGTGCGCTGATAGCGCCGCTTAAACGTGACCTAGGGGTTGCGCGTTGTCGTGATGTAAGACTGTATGACGCGGATCAACCTGGCGCCAGGTTGGCGGCGGCACCGATCACACGTTACCAGAGGACCACCCATTACTGGAGGATTACGGATTACCAATTACCGGAGGACCACCCATTACTGGAGGATTACGGATTACCAATTACCAGAGGACCACCCATTACTGGAGGATCACCATTACCAGAGGACCACCCATTACTGGAGGATCACCATTACCAGAGGACCACCCATTACTGGAGGATTACGGATTACCAATTACCGGAGGATCACCATTACCTGATGATCACCCATTACTGGAGGATTACGGATTACCAATTACCGGAGGACCACCTATTACTAGAGGATTACGGATTACCAATTACCAGAGGACCACCCATTACTGGAGGATTACGGATTACCAATTACCAGAGGACCACCCATTACTGGAGGATCACCATTACCAGAGGACCACCCATTACTGGAGGATCACCATTACCAGAGGACCACCCATTACTGGAGGATCACCATTACCAGAGGACCACCCATTACTGGAGGATCACCATTACCAGAGGACCACCCATTACTGGAGGATTACGGATTACCAATTACCGGAGGATCACCATTACCAGAGGACCACCCATTACTGGAGGATTACGGATTACCAGAGGATCACCCATTACCGGAGGACCACCCATTACTGGAGGATTACGGATTACCAATTACCGGAGGATCACTAATTACCGGAGGATCACCCATTACTGGATGATTACGGATTACCGGAGGATCACCCATTACCAGAGGATCACCCATTACCGGAGGATCGCCCATTACCGGAGGATCACCCGTTACTTGAGGATCACACATTACCGGAGAATCGCCCATTACCTGAGGATCACATTACCGGATAATCGCCCATTACCGGAGCATCGCCCTTTACCGGAGTATCACCCATTACCATAGGATCACTCATTACGGGAGGACAGTATCACAAAATTTGGCGATTTGGGTAATTTTCCACCATCACCCCCCATTTTAGGAGTGAATTTTCCACTCCCAAATTATGAATTGTGATATTGATTCTGACAAATATTGACTAAAAATACATGATTTCACCGAAAACTACTATTTTTTCATGTTCAAAATAGAAATCAATATTGTACCATTTTCTACATAATTTTCCACTCTCATGGTCTTTTTTGGCTCAAATTTTCCACTCAGACACCTAAGCAAAAATGGAATTTTGGGACACTGCGGGAGGATCACCCATTACGGGAGAATCACCCTTTACCAGAGTATCACCCGTTACCCTAGGATCACCCATTACCATATGATCACTCATTGCGGGATAATCGCCCATTACCAGAGGATCACCCAGTACCGGAACTGCCGTCATCTGGCGGTTGTTTACATTTCCGGTTCCTGCACGTTCAGTCTGTTTATAATCGCCGTTCATCACCGCCGTAAACCGCCGCCCCAGGAGCGCCGTTTTCGAAATCTGCACGTGCAGTTTATTTTTTGTCACAGCGTTTCTGCAGTCTTTGTGTGACGCCAAAAATATGCCGTTCTTTCCACGTGGGTTCACGTGATAACGGGCATAAAATGTCACATGATGTTCGGTCCTTGGTGCGGTCTGTGGTCCCGTCATTGTCACCAATTATATCTGCAGTCACGGACGGTGTTTCTGGCGACAATGGCTGTGTCGCGGTGGGTGGTCGGGCTGACGTACCGCGGCCCGGTGCAGAGGGGGGAGACGGTACGGCACGGCACGGGCGGCCTGCAGTCCACTGCGTGCCCTGTGCTTGGGACGCGTGACCGGCGCGGGCAGTGCGAAGGTCTGGGTGGGTGGATTGCGTGTGCGTGTGCACAACACAGGCAGGGCGCGGGTGACCTGTCGGCCTTCTCTGCACCGCCCGGACGGTGCCGGCCAGACCGGACAGAGCCAGGAATGCGGGGCCACCGACCGACCTCCCTCCATCTTCTGTAACGCACACCGCCGCCGCCGCCGCAGCCGCCGCTTTACATGATAAAGCGGGTCGCACCGGCGCGGCGGCGGCGGCGACGGCGGCTGCAGGTGGAGCAGTGCCCTCTCCCGCCGTATGCTCCAGTCTCTCGACCTCTCCCGCCGTATGCTCCCGTCTTTCGACCTCTCCTGTCCCGCCGTATGCTCCCGTCTCTTCACCTCTCCTGTCCCGCCGTATGCTCCCGTTTCTCGACCTCTCCTGTCCCGCCGTATGCTCCCGTCTCTAGACCTCTCCTGTCCCGCCGTATGCTCCCGTCTCTCGACCTCTCCTGTCCCGCCATATGCTCCCGTCTCGACCTCTCCTCTCCCGCCGTATGCTCCGTCTCTCGACTTCTCCTGTCTCGCCGTATGCTCCCGTTTCTCGACCTCTCCTGTCCCGCCGCCTCCCAGCGGCAAATACCCAACCAGCAGAATCGTCCACCCCAGTTGCCGGGGTCTCCCAGTCTGCCCCCGGTCTCCCAGTTTTCCCCGGGGCGGTGGGATGTCGTTCTGGGTCGGGAGCGAGCGCTGCCTCCCTGCGGGACCCCCGCAGCCGTGTTGTCTTTGGCTCGGACTCCTCCCTGCGGCCGCCGCCCTGCCGTCGGTTTTTGTCCGCGCGCCCGGCTATTGTTGATCACACCTTTTTACGGCACGTTCGGCATGTCGGCGGTCAACCAGACCGCTTACCGCCGGCCCCTGTGGAGAGAGATGCGGCCGGCGTATGATGCGCCGTGTCGGGCCGTCAAGTCGTTGGGACTATGACATGTGCGCGCTGTTCTGTGCGGGCTGGTATGCGTGAGTACTGGTGTATGTCCGTATGGGCGTGTTGTGTGCGCGTGCTTGGTGGTGTTCTGGTCTGTGAGTCTTACGTTGTCCATTTGCTCGGCAGAAACGGAAGCTGATGGGCGACTCGACGTCGACTCAGGTGCTGCGAGATCTGGAGATATCGCTCCGTACCAACCACATCGAGTGAGTACCGCTCGCCGTACGCCTCCCCCTTCCCCGCCCCTTTCCCGCCCCTCCCCGGAAGTCGTCTGAGACATGTGGGAATCCTATCTCATCCCTGGTCATCGCTGATACGGGGAATCTCTCCGATGCCAGTGATCTGACGGCATGACCTTTACTGGATACCGCGGTGACCGCTGTCTGCCCAACCGGGGCCGCCCTGACCGCTGATAACCCGGGATCGCCTCCACCGCGCCACCGCCGCCGCGGCCGCGGCCTCAGTTTCCCACGGCCGTCACCGGCGGCGGCGGCGTTTGACGGGAGTATGTTTGTGAATGGGCTGCTCTGGCCGTGCTCCCTCTATGGCAATGACCTCGGAGTGGAGCCTGTCGGCGGCGGCGGCGGCGGCGGCGGCGGCAGTCGAGAGGACCGAGGACGGATGGACGGCTATAAACTGTAAAGTGACTCCGGCCGGGCGAGGGATGGACCTGGGACGGTGCTGAGTTCGCGGCCGGACCGGGGGGACACCGGAAGTGGTCACTTCCGGTGTGGATAGGTCGATGACCGCCGGTGATTGGTCGAGTCAGAGTCAGGTGTGTGGTCGGTTGGAGGTCTCAGGTCGGGTGATTGGAAGAAATCGGCGACTTTTCGTTGTATCGTGAGATGGGAAGGAAGGTCTCGAGTTAGGGTGACCCTCTTGACCGCAGCTGGACAGTGGAATTCCTTTGAAGCACCCGACCAGTGTAGAGAAGCCCCGCTCCAGCTGGATAGAAGAAGCTGGATAACTAGCTGTGATGGTCCCTCTTGGCCAAAGTGAGACATTCCTCTGAAGCGCCACCGCGCGGCGGCGTGTTTGGCTGGGTTTGGACATCCTTGACGGCGACGGCCGCTGGTCGCTGTGAGAAGCCCGACTCGATTGGCGCTGATTGAACGTGACCTCTGACCCGTGGACGGCGGACGGTGTGGTGGGAACCACACTACGTCAGCCGGGACGGGGACCAGGCACGCCGGCGGTACACAGTGTCTGAGTCAGACTCTGTACCGCCTGGTGTCTGATGTCTGATGTCTGATGTCTGATGTCTGATGTCTGATGTCTGATGTCTGATGTCTGATGTCTGATGTCTGATGTCTGATGTCACTCCACTGTGGTCTGTGACTGCCCGGTCTGGTCTGGGTGACTCTGAGAACGGGGGGAAACCAATCGTTGAAGTCAATCAATCAAATCAATGAAGTCATCGGGGGTGAACCGGGGTGAAACATGTCATCAGTCGTCTTCCGCTCTACCAGCCGTCCTCGTTAATGTCGTCTATTCGGTTATCCCCGTCTCGATTTCGGGGACAGTCCGGATTTCGGGACAGTTCGGATTTCGGGGACGGTTTGGCGGTGGAGTTTGAAGGAGGTTTCGGGCGACCGTGGAGGAGCTTGGAGCAGGTTTGAACAGCCACGGGAACGTTCGGATGAGCAGGTGCTCCGCCACGGGGGGACGTGTCCCCCCCCCCCCCAACATTTTCGGATTTTAACATTACGACTATGGGCGTTGCATGGAAAGAATCGACTTCAGAATGCCTCCGTCTCCCCCCCCCCCCCCCCCCAACTTCCGGAAGGTGGCGGCGCCCTTGCGGATGAGCTTGGAGCAGGATGGAGGCAGTAAGAGGAACCACGGGAACAGATCCTATGTACTATAACAGACTCTTACAGACGCTTCACCCTCGTCTGTGTACTGTCACAGACGCCGTCTGCAGGACTGTAGGGCAGGAGTAGGCGTGTCCCTCGGTCCCGTGTCGCCGCGGCACCCGATGCGCCTCACGTGAGCGACAAGCAGATGGAAAGTACCGTGTCAGGAAAACCGACCGCGGCCCGTCTCGACCAAGCGATCCGTGTTTAGAGCGATGCATCCGGCGGACTGGCCCGAGGTAAAGCTGCACCGTGTTTTCCAACGTTAGACGCCGGTAGACGTTAGTGTCACCGGCAGTGTCACCGGCAGTGTCACCGGCAGTGTCGCCGTCAGTGTCGCCGTCAGTGTCGCCGTCAGTGTCGCCATCAGGGTCACAGCTTGTCACCGTCTGTGTCACCGTCAGTGTCACCGGTAGTGTCACCGGCAGTGTCGCCATCAGTGTCGCCATCAGGGTCACAGCTTGTCACCGCCTGTGTTACCATCAGTGTCACCGTTACTCGTTAGTGTCGCCGTCGGTGTCACCGTCAGTGTCGCCGTTACTCGTTAGTGTCGCCGTCGGTGTCACCGTCAGTGTCGCCGTTACTCGTTAGTGTCGCCGTCGGTGTCACCGTCAGTGTCGCCGTTACTCGTTAGTGTCGCCGTCGGTGTCACCGTCAGTGTCGCCGTTACTCGTTAGTGTCGCCGTCGGTGTCACCACTCACCACTGTGTTGGGATCGTCGCCGCTCCACTAACGCAGTGTCGCACACCGCTGGAACCATGTCACCAACACGACACCGCCGCCGCCGTCGCAGTGGGGCGCTAACGGAGGAGGTGTGCGTGCTCGGTCGGCCGACGCGCTGGAGGTGAAGGAGCGCCGGTCCCGCTGCGCTGGTGTCCCGCCGCGCTGGAGGCTGTGAGGTGTTTGTGTCGACTGCGGTGGAGCGGTGGTCTGCGCCAGACGCCGACTCTCTCGGTCTGCACTGCCCGCTTGTTCGCAGCGAGACGGCGGCAGAGGACAAGGCGGCAGAGGTGGCGGTGGTGGTTGATGAAGCGGCAGCGACGGTGGCTGAGGAGAACGGGTGGTGGAGGCGGTGGCGGTGGACTCGGTCGAGGGTTTCTATGACGTCAGTGGTGCCTGTCGGCTGTGACTGCGGCGGACCGCTGACCATTGCCGGTCGCCAGCCGTGTGCGTCAGGACGGCCATCCCGCCGCCCCCGCCCCACCGCCCCCGCTCCCGCCACCGCCACCGCCACCGCCGCCACCGCCCCCGCCCCCGCGCCCACCACCACCACCACCACCACCACCACCACCACCACCACCACCACCACCACCACCACCACCACCACCACCACCACCACCACCACCACCACTACCACCACCACCACCACCACCACCACCACCACCCCCCCCCCCCCCCGCCCGCCACCGCCACCGCCACCGCCACCGCCACCGCCCCCGCCGCCGCCCGGGCGCCGTGTGACGGCCGGCTGTTTGTTATGATTAGTGAGTGTGGAGGGTTGGCCTCCGCTGGTCCCTCCTCTCCCGGCCTGACCAGGACGGCATAGAGCGACGGTCTGTGCCCGCGGTCTGTGGCTGCGGCATGGTTTGGTCGTCAGACGACACTCCTGGGGGACCGGATGGGGGAGGGGGGGGGGACTACTGCGCCGCACTGTGCGGCACTGAAGTCTGCACTGCTCTATCAACACCACAGAGGCAGCTCTGTTGGGACTTTGCACCGGACAGATTTAAGAGTCTTTAACTGTGTGTGTTAAGAGTCATTAACTACGTGTGTTAAGAGTCATTAACTGCGCCTGACATACGACGTGTGGCCGTGCCATTTTCTAGACGCGCGAGTGACAGACGAAGACTTGCATTCATGAGATGGTCAATCATTGCCAGCTATGTAAATATACAGTATGTACTTGATTGCACTGGACTCTATTAATATTAGATGACTTGCGATGATTAGCTTAAATAACTGGGCGGAAGTTGTACAGGAAGATATCGTACTAATCATTTTAAAGTCTGAGGGTCTGATCATGATGTAAATGCAACTTCAATTCTGGCTATCAGCAATGGATGTCACTCGTTCGTTGGTTGGGCGCCTCATTTGTTTTAGGATGCGTAAGCTCTTGCAGGCTCTGTGTACACAATCCGAGTACGCGGGGAACTCTGGAATGCTTTGTTACCGGATTTCCGCAATCGGACGGAAAACATTCCTCTTTTCGCAATTAGACGTCCCTTGCAAGTTCCGCGCGCACCGCACAGGATCCACGTCAAATCCGCTTATTGAAAGCCGATGACGTATGCGCGGGAATTAATTCAGCAGGTATCGTGCCGGCGAGGCGGCACGACATACGATGTGGGAACCGAGCCGGACCTGTGACTCGCGGACTCGCTGACTCGCTGACTCGCTGACTCGCTGACTCGCGGACTCGCTGACTCGCTGACTCGCTGACTCGCCGACTCGCTGACTCGCTGACTCGCCGACTCGCCGACTCGCCGACTCGCCGACTCGCCGACTCGCCGACTCGCTGACTCGCCGACTCGCTGGTGGGACGGTCGTGTGACAGCGGGTGACATCTGTCTGTGGGATGGCGTGGACCGGCCCAGGGCTGTGTCCAGATCCGCTAGGTTTAGAGACGGCCATTGGACTCCCCCATCGGCACCGGAATCTAGTTCGGGACCGGAATCTGGTCCGGGATCGAGATCTGAATCAGGATCTGAATCAGGATCTGAATCGGGATCTGAATCGATATCTGAATCGGGATCTGAATCGAGATCTGGATCTGGATTTGAATCTGGATCTGAATCGGAATATGGATCTGGATCTGGATTGGATGATATGGTTGCGATATTTTGACGGCGCTCGGTCGGCGTCTTCAGAGCCAGTCCGGTCCGGTCCCAACAGTACCTCACGACGAGCGACGTCTGCCAACACTGGTCAGACGAGGGGATATTTAAACCGGCCCTTTGAACAGGCCCGTCAGACGAGGGGATATTTACACCGGCCCTTTAACAGGCCCGTCAGACGAGGGGATATTTACACCGGCCCTTTAACAGGCCCGTCAGACGAGGGGATATTTAAACCGACCCTTTAACAAGCCCGTCAGACGAGGGGATATTTAAACCGGCCCTTTAAATAGGCCCGTCAGACGAGGGGATATTTAAACCGGCCCTTTAACAGGCCCGTCAGACGAGGGGATATTTAAACCGGCCCTTTAACAGGCCCGTCAGACGAGGGGATATTTAAACCGGCCCTTTAAACAGGCCCGTCAGACGAGGGGATATTTAAACCGGCCCTTTAACAGGCCCGTCATACGAGGGGATATTTAAACCGGCCCTTTAACAGGCCCGTCAGACGAGGGGATATTTAAACCGGCCCTTTAACAGGCCCGTCAGACGAGGGGATATTTAAACAGGCCCTTTAAACAGGCCCGTCAGACGAGGGGATATTTAAACCGGCCCTTTAACAGGCCCGTCAGACGAGGGGATATTTACACCGGCCCTTTAACAGGCCCGCCTGGTGAAGCTGAAAGGACGACTTCAGGCTGGACGCTTTCTACAGCCCTGTGTTATCAGGCATACAGTGCTGTAGAAAGCGTCCAGCTTGAAGTATGTGTCCGATAACAATGAGCCGGCGGCATTCTCCACTCGCAGCCTTGCCTCCAGGCACTGGATTGTCTTGCCAGGCGTAAGGTCTGTAAATGAACTGTGGAAATTCCGCCGGACCGCTCATTGTGAGCCTCAGGATGCTCGTGCCGCGGTATTTCTCCTGAATGAGCGGTATGTTTGTCTCTCTCTCTCGGTGAATCACCTGGCGACCTTGGGCAGATCACCTGTCCGGTGACTGGCCTGTACTGGGTAACCGTCGCCGACATTGTCCTGAGTCGGTGTTCCGCGAAGGGACCCCGCTGACCGCGTGCCCGTGTCGTGTCGAATTCTCTTTGCAGGTGTTAATGTGGTGTTGAAAACCGGAACCACGTGTCGTAGGCGTCGTAATCGCCTGGAGTGATCCTTTCATGATCCTTTTATCACTTGTGCTTTACGCACCAACTCGTTAACGAAATACTTTGGTCACCTGCGGGATTTGAACTGGTCGCGGTCGCTTTACCGTGCCGTCGTTGTCTGCCCCGTTGCCTCGCTTGCCGTCGGTGCCGCCTGGTTGGTGTGCGACAGGCGCGTGCTTGGCACGAGCGCTGGGCGGTGACTGGAGCCGCATGTGGCACGCACCGCTACGTCTCAGGCATGCCACTCCGCCCCGCTGCTGTCCGCCGCCGCGCCGGCTGTCGGCTGCTGGAGTCTTTGTTCAGGCATGTGGAGTCAGGAGTGACTGTGGTCGGCTGCTGAAGTCAGGAGTGACTGTGGTCGGTTGCTGGAGTCTGGAGTGACTGTGGTCGGCTACTGGAGTCTGGAGTGACTTTGGTCGGCTGCTGGAGTCAGGAGTGACTGTGGTCGGCTGCTGGAGTCAGGAGTGACTGTGGTCGGCTGCTGGAGTCAGGAGTGACTGTGGTCGGCTGCTGGAGTCAGGAGTGACTGGTCGGCTGCTGGAGTCAGGAGTGACTGTGGTCGGCTGCTGGAGTCAGGAGTGACTGTGGTCGGCTGCTGGAGTCAGGAGTGACTGTGGTCGGCTGCTGGAGTCAGAAGTGACTGGTCGGCTGCTGGAGTCAGGAGTGACTGGTCGGCGACCGGCGGCTTGTGGCGCCGCGTCGCCACTGCCGAGCCGCCGTCCTGTCTGCGGCTGCGGCTGCCCTGCGTCTGTCTGTCTGCCATTTCCTGCTTCCCTAACTCGCTCAAGCTGACCTAGCCGTCCCTCCTCCCTCCTCGTCCCCAGCTCCCCAGCTCCCCAGCTCCCCAGCTCCCCAGCTCCCTAGCTCCCCAGCTCCCTCAGACCGATCTGATGGCTGCCCGGTGGGTGTCTTGGTCTGCCCTGCTGCCTGGGGAAGATATCCTCCTAGCCGTCCCTCCTCTCCCGCCTCCTTCCTCGCCCCCAGCTCCCCAGCTCCCCAGCTCCCCAGCTCCCCAGCTCCCCAGCTCCCCAGCTCCCTCAGACCGATCTGATGGCTGCCCGGTGGGTGTCTTGGTCTGCCCTGCCGCCTGTTGATAGATATCCTCCTGGCCGTCCCTCCTCTCCCGCCTCTCTCCTCGTCCCCAGCTCCCCAGCTCCCCAGCTCCCCAGCTCCCTCGCTCCCTCAGACCGATCTGATGGCTGCCCGGTGGGTGTCTTGGTCTGCCCTGCCGCCTGTCGATAGATATCCTCCTAGCCGTCCCTTCTCTCCCGCCTCCCTCCTCGTCCCCAGCTCCCCAGCTCCCCAGCTCCCTCAGACCGATCTGATGGCTGCCCGGTGGGTGTCTTGGTCTGCCCTGCCGCCTGTCGATAGATATCCTCCTAGCCGTCCATCCTCTCCCGCCTCCCTCCTCGTCCCCAGCTCCCCAGCTCCCCAGCTCCCCAGCTCCCTCAGACCGATCTGATGGCTGCCCGGTGGGTGTCTTGGTCTGCCCTGCCGCCTGTCGATAGATATCCTCCTAGCCGTCTCTCCTCTCCCGCCTCCCTCCTCGTCCCCAGCTCCCCAGCTCCCTCAGACCGATCTGATGGCTGCCCGGTGGGTGACTTGGTCTGCCCTGCCGCCTGTCGATAGATATCCTCCTAGCCGTCCCTCCTCTCCCGCCTCCCTCCTCGCCCCCAGCTCCCCAGCTCCCCAGCTCCCCAGCTCCCCAGCTCCCTCAGACCGATCTGATGGCTGCCCGGTGGGTGACTTGGTCTGCCCTGCCGCCTGTCGATAGATATCCTCCTAGCCGTCTCTCCTCTCCCGCCTCCCTCCTCGTCCCCAGCTCCCCAGCTCCCCAGCTCCCCAGCTCCCCAGCTCCCCAGCTCCCCAGCTCCCTCAGACCGATCTGATGGCTGCCCGGTGGGTGACTTGGTCTGCCCTGCCGCCTGTCGATAGATATCCTCCTAGCCGTTCCTCCTCTCCCGCCTCCCTCCTCGTCCCCAGCTCCCCAGCTCCCCAGCTCCCTCAGACCGATCTGATGGCTGCCCGGTGGGTGTCTTGGTCTGCCCTGCTGCCTGCGGAGAGATATCCTCCTAACAGTCTGGGATCCCGTCACCACTGCCATCAGCAAGGTAGGACCACGGTTCATGAAATTATATGATCCGTGGAAGGACTAACAGCCATCGAGGCGGCGGTGACGTCTGTGGCATCGCCAGGTCCAGGATGATGCGGCTCCACTGTACCGTGCGGGGCGTCTCATTAGCTCGTCAGGCCGCGGCAGGCTGCGGCGGCGACGTCTGTGGCATCGCCAGGTCCAGGATGATGCGGCTCCACTGTACCGTGCGGGGCGTCTCATTAGCTCGTCAGGCCGCGGCAGGCTGCGGCGGTGACGTCTGTGGCATCGCCAGGTCCAGGATGATGCGGCTCCACTGTACCGTGCGGGGCGTCTCATTAGCTCGTCAGGCCGCGGCAGGCTGCGGCGGCGACGTCTGTGGCATCGCCAGGTCCAGGATGATGCGGCTCCACTGTACCGTGCGGGGCGTCTCATTAGCTCGTCAGGCCGCGGCAGGCGGCGGCGGCGGAGCGTGTCGCCAAGGACGGTCCATTGTCGGCAGACCGCCCAGTGCCTGTCTGCCGTCCGGGCGAACCAGACCGAACCAGACCGAACCCGGCCAGGGGCTGCCGGCAGCTTCCGGCCGGCTGGGGCGGCCCACTGGAGGAGAAGACGGACAGGGAATACAGGAGACGGCAGCCCAGGGCCGGCTGGGGCGGACCACTGGAGGAGAAGACGGACAGGGAATACAGGAGACGGCAGCCCAGGGCCGGCTGGGGCGGACCACTGGAGGAGAAGACGGACAGGGAATACAGGAGACGGCAGCCCAGGGCCGGCTGGGGCGGACCACTGGAGGAGAAGACGGACAGGGAATACAGGAGACGGCAGCAGGCGGCCGGCTGGGGCGGACCACTGGAGGAGAAGACGGACAGGGAATACAGGAGACGGCAGCAGGCGGCCGGCTGGGGCGGACCACTGGAGGAGAAGACGGACAGGGAATACAGGAGACGGCAGCCCAGGGCCGGCTGGGGCGGACCACTGGAGGAGAAGACGGACAGGGAATACAGGAGACGGCAGCCCAGGGCCGGCTGGGGCGGACCACTGGAGGAGAAGACGGACAGGGAATACAGGAGACGGCAGCCCAGGGCCGGCTGGGGCGGACCACTGGAGGAGAAGACGGACAGGGAATACAGGAGACGGCAGCCCAGGGCCGGCTGGGGCGGACCACTGGAGGAGAAGACGGACAGGGAATACAGGAGACGGCAGCCCAGGGCCGGCTGGGGCGGACCACTGGAGGAGAAGACGGACAGGGAATACAGGAGACGGCAGCCCAGGGCCGGCTGGGGCGGACCACTGGAGGAGAAGACGGACAGGGAATACAGGAGACGGCAGCCCAGGGCCGGCTGGGGCGGACCACTGGAGGAGAAGACGGACAGGGAATACAGGAGGCGGCAGCCCAGGGCCGGCTGGGGCGGACCACTGGAGGAGAAGACGGACAGGGAATACAGGAGACGGCAGCCCAGGGCCGGCTGGGGCGGACCACTGGAGGAGAAGACGGACAGGGAATACAGGAGACGGCAGCCCAGGGCCGGCTGGGGCGGACCACTGGAGGAGAAGACGGACAGGGAATACAGGAGACGGCAGCCCAGGGCCGGCTGGGGCGGACCACTGGAGGAGAAGACGGACAGGGAATACAGGAGACGGCAGCCCAGGGCCGGCTGGGGCGGACCACTGGAGGAGAAGACGGACAGGGAATACAGGAGACGGCAGCCCAGGGCCGGCTGGGGCGGACCACTGGAGGAGAAGACGGACAGGGAATACAGGAGACGGCAGCCCAGGGCCGGCTGGGGCGGACCACTGGAGGAGAAGACGGACAGGGAATACAGGAGACGGCAGCCCAGGGCCGGCTGGGGCGGACCACTGGAGGAGAAGACGGACAGGGAATACAGGAGACGGCAGCCCAGGGCCGGCTGGGGCGGACCACTGGAGGAGAAGACGGACAGGGAATACAGGAGACGGCAGCCCAGGGCCGGCTGGGGCGGACCACTGGAGGAGAAGACGGACAGGGAATACAGGAGACGGCAGCTTCCGGCCGGCTGGGGCGGCCCACTGGAGGAGAAGACGGACAGGGAATACAGGAGACGGCAGCCCAGGGCCGGCTGGGGCGGACCACTGGAGGAGAAGACGGACAGGGAATACAGGAGACGGCAGCCCAGGGCCGGCTGGGGCGGACCACTGGAGGAGAAGACGGACAGGGAATACAGGAGACGGCAGCCCAGGGCCGGCTGGGGCGGACCACTGGAGGAGAAGACGGACAGGGAATACAGGAGACGGCAGCCCAGGGCCGGCTGGGGCGGACCACTGGAGGAGAAGACGGACAGGGAATACAGGAGACGGCAGCCCAGGGCCGGCTGGGGCGGACCACTGGAGGAGAAGACGGACAGGGAATACAGGAGACGGCAGCCCAGGGCCGGCTGGGGCGGACCACTGGAGGAGAAGACGGACAGGGAATACAGGAGACGGCAGCTTCCGGCCGGCTGGGGCGGCCCACTGGAGGAGAAGACGGACAGGGAATACAGGAGACGGCAGCCCAGGGCCGGCTGGGGCGGACCACTGGAGGAGAAGACGGACAGGGAATACAGGAGACGGCAGCCCAGGGCCGGCTGGGGCGGACCACTGGAGGAGAAGACGGACAGGGAATACAGGAGACGGCAGCCCAGGGCCGGCTGGGGCGGACCACTGGAGGAGAAGACGGACAGGGAATACAGGAGACGGCAGCCCAGGGCCGGCTGGGGCGGACCACTGGAGGAGAAGACGGACAGGGAATACAGGAGACGGCAGCTTCCGGCCGGCTGGGGCGGCCCACTGGAGGAGAAGACGGACAGGGAATACAGGAGACGGCAGCCCAGGGCCGGCTGGGGCGGACCACTGGAGGAGAAGACGGACAGGGAATACAGGAGACGGCAGCCCAGGGCCGGCTGGGGCGGACCACTGGAGGAGAAGACGGACAGGGAATACAGGAGGCGGCAGCCCAGGGCCGGCTGGGGCGGACCACTGGAGGAGAAGACGGACAGGGAATACAGGAGACGGCAGCCCAGGGCCGGCTGGGGCGGACCACTGGAGGAGAAGACGGACAGGGAATACAGGAAGCGGCAGCCCAGGGCCGGCTGGGGCGGACCACTGGAGGAGAAGACGGACAGGGAATACAGGAGACGGCAGCCCAGGGCCGGCTGGGGCGGACCACTGGAGGAGAAGACGGACAGGGAATACAGGAGACGGCAGCCCAGGGCCGGCTGGGGCGGACCACTGGAGGAGAAGACGGACAGGGAATACAGGAGACGGCAGCCCAGGGCCGGCTGGGGCGGACCACTGGAGGAGAAGACGGACAGGGAATACAGGAGACGGCAGCCCAGGGCCGGCTAGGGCGGACCACTGGAGGAGAAGACGGACAGGGAATACAGGAGACGGCAGCCCAGGGCCGGCTGGGGCGGACCACTGGAGGAGAAGACGGACAGGGAATACAGGAGACGGCAGCCCAGGGCCGGCTGGGGCGGACCACTGGAGGAGAAGACGGACAGGGAATACAGGAGGCGGCAGCCCAGGGCCGGCTGGGGCGGACCACTGGAGGAGAAGACGGACAGGGAATACAGGAGACGGCAGCCCAGGGCCGGCTGGGGCGGACCACTGGAGGAGAAGACGGACAGGGAATACAGGAGACGGCAGCCCAGGGCCGGCTGGGGCGGACCACTGGAGGAGAAGACGGACAGGGAATACAGGAGACGGCAGCCCAGGGCCGGCTGGGGCGGACCACTGGAGGAGAAGACGGACAGGGAATACAGGAGACGGCAGCCCAGGGCCGGCTGGGGCGGACCACTGGAGGAGAAGACGGACAGGGAATACAGGAGACGGCAGCCCAGGGCCGGCTGGGGCGGACCACTGGAGGAGAAGACGGACAGGGAATACAGGAGACGGCAGCAGGCGGCAGCAGGCGGCAGCAGACGGCAGCAGGCGGCAGCAGGCGGCAGTAGCAGGCGGCATCAGGCGGCAGCAGGCGGCAGCAGGCGGCAGCAGGCGGCAGCAGGCGGCAGCAGGCGGCAGCAGGCGGCAGCAGGCGGCAGCAGGCGGCAGCAGGCGGCAGCAGGCGGCAGCAGGCGGCGGCAGCAGGCGGCAGCAGGCGGCAGCAGGCGGCAGCAGGCGGCAGCAGGCGGCAGCAGGCGGCAGCAGGCGGCAGCAGGCGGCAGCAGACGGCAGCAGACGGCAGCAGGCGGCGGCAGCAGGCGGCGGCAGCAGGCGGCAGCAGACGGCAGCAAACGGCAGCATACGGCGGAAGACGGCTGGAGGATTGGCACTTAAAGTTGATTTGAAGGTTATAGTCGTTAAAGCTCAGAAGACAGTGAAATGTGTATGAGAAGGGCCATTGCACTGCGGTCCAGAGGAACACACTAAAAAAGGTGACAAATCGGCCACCTAAGTATTGCAGATCACAATACGTAGTCGTTGAAAGCGAAGTTTCTGCTATCGCTTCATTGTTTGACAGCTATTCTTTTCCTCCTTTAACCTATGACAAAGCTGACATTTGGCTGACACGATAATTGCCATTTCCAAGTCTTGGCTGAATGGCGGCACCGTTAGCCAAAGGCGTATCCAGGATTTCGCCAAGGTAGTACCCGCGGTCAGTGATACTGATGTGGGCCCCTGGCACATACATGGGCCCCATGGACACAGGGCCCCCTACATATTTTAGCTTCGCTAACACGATTCAACTACTTATTCTGGGTGGAGTGGTGGTAGTGATTCGGGGTTGGGTTTTAGGGCGCCGTAGCTTCTTAGGTTCTATGCCACTAATACATATTCTGGATATCATACCCGGCCAATTTGCATAATCTATCCTGGGACCTGGGACAGTCTGAATTCACAAACGAGTCAGCCTGCAAGGATCTGCACTGCAAGGATGTCACATTGTCACACAGAGGAGGACAGAGGGTCCCATCAGGTCGACAGAGGGCCCCTCAGACCGACAGAGGGCCCCCCAGGCCGATCAAGGGCCCCTTCAAGCCGGCCGAGGGACCCCTCAGGCTGACAGAGGGCCCCTCAGGCCGACTGGGGGCCCCACAGGCCGACTGAGGGCCCCTCAGACCGACTGACTCAGGCCGACTGAGGCCCCTCAGGCCGACAGAGGGGCCCCTTCAGGCTGACAGAGGGTCCCGTCGTGTCGAAAGGGGCCCCTTCAAGCTGGTCAAGGACTCACTTAGGCGGCTAGAGGACCCCGTCGGGTCGAAAGGGACCCTCTCAGTTGGCCGAGGGCCCCACCAGGCCACCAGAGGGCCCCTCATGCCGACAGAGGGCCCCTCATGCCGACAGAGGGCCCCTCAGGCCAACTGAGGGCCCCTTAGGCCGACAGAGGGGCCCTTCGGGCTGACTAGAGGGCCCCGTCGGGTTGAAAGGGGACTCCTCAAGCTGTCCGAGGGACCCTCATGCCCACATAGGGCCCTCAGGCCTTCATAGGGCCCCTCATGTCGGAAGAGGGGTCCCCTCAGACCCATAGACGGCCCCCTCAGCCCGACAGAGGGTTCCCTCAGACCGGCACCCCCTCATGCCGACCGAGGTCCCCCTCAGGCCTACTGAGGGCCCCTCAGACCGACAGAGGGCCTCTCAGGTCACCAGAGGGCCAGCTCAGACCGACAGAGGACCCCTCATGCTGACATAGGGCCCCTGAGGCCTACATAAGGCCCCTTATGCCGACAGAGGGCCCCATCAGGTTGACAGAGAGCCCATCAGGTTGACAGAGGGACCCTCAGACCAATAGAGGGCCCCTTATACCAATATAGGGCCCCTCAGACCGACAGAGGGTCCATCAGGCCGATCAAGGGCCCCTCGTGCCGACCGAGGGCCCCTCAGGCCGACTGAGGGCCCCCTAAGGCCAACATAGGACCCCTCAGGTCGATCAGCTGACCGAGAGCCTGTCGGGCCAGCCAAGGACCCTTAAACGAAAGACAAGGTGGGCCCCTCAACCCAAGGGGTACCCGTGGGTGTCCAGGGTACCGCCTTGGATACGCCCTTGCCGTTAGCGAAGCTCCAACAACTGTTCAGCCCTCTTTGTCCCCATGTTCTAACATCGATTGATGCGCTTTTTACAATGAATCACTTCGATGGCGAGGCTTCCTTTTTGCCATTAATGAAATTGACGACGAAGAGGAAGTAGAGAGCCGAGGAAGCAAAAAGCGTCCCAATTGAAGGATGAATGTAGCTTTAACTCGCTTCTTTGGCAGCCACTCACTAATGGTGTTGTTGCGATGTTCGCTCCCCCCTCTTCAAACCCCTCGGCATAATGCCGTCACATTTTCGTCCCTGGCGCTGTCGCTCCACGTTAGTCATCGCCTCCTCTTTCAATTCCGTCAGTCGGCTGCTGTCTGATGTGCGGTGGTGGGCTGCTGCCCTCTCCCCAGCGCTGTTTTTGCAGCGTCTGCGTCTGCCGCCGGAGGGTGTGTCAAGTGCGAGTCGGCGCTGCTGAGGGTGCGGGCCGACACCCTGTCTACCCCTGGTCGCCGCCGCCGCCGCCGCCGCCGCCGCCGCCGCCTCCTCCCTCGCCGCCCTCGCCGCCCTCGCCGCCCTCGCCGCCGCCGCCGCCGCCCACGCCCCTGCCGTCGGCACTGATTAAACGCTCCGGTGCGGCGGCCGCGGGGAGAGGGAAACAGAGAGCTGTTGTTTGGTCGCGGTCCCCAGTCGATGGGGCCGTTACGGCGTCTGAAATTGGCCGGTGCAGGGGATGGACAGTGACCAGCGCCGCGGTGACCACACGGCCCTTCACGCGCTGCCCAGGTGGTGCGAATCTACCTGGGGAGGGGAGGTTAGTATACGTGTTCATGTGGGTTCTACCTGAAGCGGAGAAATCTGGAGACGTTTCCATATGTCGTCGGATATCAGTTCACTCCCGGTGGTTTGTTAACGGTAGCATGCTCTCCCGTCTGATCTGTTGATTTCCTTCCCGGCGTCACGATTTAGGCGTTGAGTAGCCACGGCATTGCACTGTTTTCCTGTGTCACCTGGCTGCTGGATGGAAGCTGGTCGGTCCATTCAGCTCCTGCAGACCGGCGCGGGTGGATGCGACGTGGTGTCGCCATCTGCCGATTTCGCCTCCGATCATCGTGTACACCAAAGGAAGCCGCCGCTACCGGCCTGTGTTAGAGACGAGCACCGCTGTCTGCTGCCACGGGCTCGGTGGCAACGCGTTCTCACGAGACATGCCGGGGTCTCGCCGAGTGTACTGGGAGTTTCGGAGTGTCGCCGCGTGTGCGGAGTGTCGCCGCGTGTCAGGGGAGTGTCTCGCAGTGTGTCATTATAGCGTCAGTAGGCTGTGATCAACTACTGGTTCCAAGTTTCTCCGGCCGGTACTGTCCAACACCGGCTTTCAGTTTAATTCCTCCTCCGCCCCATGCCGGGCGGAGTAGTCATTATTCCAGTCGTCTTGGAGTCGAGCCTGCCGGACGAAGTCGACATTGCTAGAGTCGTCACAGAGTTATTACTCGAGTCGTCCGACCGCAGGAAATCCGGCCCGGCCCGGCCCACCGGACGGACCTCTTTGTCCACCGTGTCCTTGGCGCGAACTGCATTATATAATTTAACAACAAGGTCGCAGTGTCCGTCGGCTTGTGATCGCCTGTGCGCGGCCGACTGACGCGGTCGCCGGTCTTGTTTCGGAGAAGCTCGCCCCGTGCCTCCTCCGGTATGCCGGAGAACTGGACGAGCCCGTCCGGCCGCTGTCCGGCCGGTCCTGACTAGTTTGTCTGTTTTGTGGCGATGTTTCGGCGAGCTGGTGACTGGACCGGTCGGTGTGGTATCTTCTGCCGTGTCCCACTCCGTGCTTGGTTTGTACTGAGTCTGCGGTGGATGGTCGCAAAATGACCGAAGCAGTCGCCGTGCCGCCGCGCCTTAAAACCACAATAAACAAACGACGGTCTGTGGCAGCTTGCCTGTTCCCTCTCGGAAGTTCCGTATGTCCAGCACAGACGCCCGGCTGAGCACCTGCTCCCGGCATAGGCGGAAGTGAGGCAAACAAGCCAGGCAGCTGGCAAGCGCGTCGGCCACCATGGCTGGGCGTTTGCGTGTGTTGGTGTCGGTTTGCGGCGTACCGGGGGCAACTGGCCGTGAACTTGTCTATTTCCTGTCCGTTGGTATAGCTCCGGGTCCGCCGTGGACGCTGATTGTCCATAGCGCCCCTAGTCTGCGCACGACTCCCCCTAATGGACGCGTGACCACTGCTCCTGTCATGTCCATTCTGTGTAACGTCCGTGGCGCCCTGTTCATACCAGCGTACCACTCTCCCTTGTCCGTCTCCCCCCCCCCCCCCCCCCGCTGGCGTCCCTGTCCTGACCCCCCCCCCGCCCATTGTCCGTGACAGCTCCACCCCTGCCCATCACACCGGCTCCCCTTTGAAGGCTACCCCGGCTGCCTGGCCGCCCGGCTGCGGTGACGGCGGCGGTTGTGGCGGCTGTGGTGGCTGTGGTGGCGGTGGTGGCGGTGACGGCGGCGGCTGTGGTGGCGGCTGTGGTGACGGTGACGGCGGCGGCTGTGGCGGCGGTGACGGCGGCGGCTGTGGCGGCGGTGACGGCGGCGGCTGTGGTGACGGTGACGGTGACGGTGACGGCGGCGGCTGTGGTGGCGGCTGTGACGGCGGCGGCTGTGGTGACGGCGGCGGCTGTGGCGGCTGTGGTGGCGGCGGCGGTGGCGGCTGTGGTGGCGGTGACGGCGGCGTGACGGTGTCCGGCCGTGACGCTGTGTTCATCACCGTCACACCCGACTCGCTCCGCGGTCCGGTACCGCCGCGTCCGTCCATGGACCTCTTCATTAGTGGTTAGCCGGTAGGCAGGAACAAGCGTGTGCAGTGTGTGTGTGTGTGCAGTATACACAGCCGGCAGGTGTATACAGTATAGATAGACATGTTATACCATATATAAAGTCGGCAGGGGTATGCTCAGGCGGCAGGTGTATACAGTATACAGGGCCAACGGGTGTATACAGTACGCGCAGCCGCAGCCGGCGGGTGTATACGGTATATATACACAGCCGGCGTTCCAAGGCTGAGCTGCCTCGGGCGACCAGGTGGGCGGATGGACGCACCCCTCCCCTCCTCCCCCTTCCCTCCCCTCCGACCACCCACTGGGGGGCACGTGCCGCCCCGTCACGGTACCCCTCCCCCGCAGCCGGCTAGTCATGAGAATGGACCGCACCGGGCCGGAGGGGGGGGGGGGGGGGGCGTGGGCTGGGGTCCAGGTGCGGTGCGGGAACCCCCAAAGTGGACGTCTTGGTTGACGCTACTGGCGTGCTGACTGCTGCCACGGCGCTGCACTGGGGCGGTGACACGGTCCTCTCGCAGTCTGTTTGAAGCCGGACGTTTGTCTGGGTTGATGGCGAGACGCTGCGGCGGTGGCACGGTTGACTCGCAGTCTGTTTGATGTTTGACGGGTCGATTCGGACCGGTCGTGATTGGTTCGTGGCTCCGTTGTTGGGGTGTGGCCCCGCCGCAGCCGGGAGGGGACGGGACGGGCGAGATTGGAGCGGCCCGATCAGTCGATACTGGCGGTCGAATGAGACCATCGGCCATCGACCATCGACCATCGGCATTCGACTATCGAACATTGAACATCGACCATCTGCCATCGGCCATCGACCATCGAACATCGAACATCGAACATCGAACATCGAACATCGAACATGACCATCGACCATCGACCATCGACCATCGACCATCGACCATCGACCATCGACCATCGACCATCGACCATCGACCATCGACCATCGGCCATCAGCCATCAGCCATCAGCCATCAGCCATCAGCCATCAGCCATCAGCCATCAGCCATCAGCCATCAGCCATCAGCCATCAGCCATCAGCCATCAGCCATCAGCCATCAGCCATCAGCCATCAGCCATCAGCCATCAGCCATCAGCCATCGACCATCGACCATCGACCATCGACCATCGGCCATCGACCATCGAACATCAAACATCGAACATCGAACATGGCCATCGACCATCGGTCATCGGCCATCGACCATCGGCCATCGACCATCGGCTGCCACTCCGACCGGTCCTGTTAGCCTGGCCCTGTTCGCAGGCCAGACGAGGTTCGATACCGTCAAGTGGACGATGTAGATGGGTCGGTGCTGAGGTGTGAACACGTGATTAGTTTGTGAGATGGCCGTATTGTTGACTTGTTGTATCCGTTCATGCGCTGCAGACTGCTGCACTGTGTGATGTGTAGAGTATGTCGGTTTGAACTGCATTACAGTGTTACTAGTTTCTTGTACAGCCTCGCTCCGTCGGTGTCTTGGTTGGTCGGCGCCTGCTGATTGGACGGTGTAGGTACAGGCGTTCAGGCATGACTCCGTGTTTCTCCGGCCTACCATTGGGTTAACTCGTGACGTGGTTATTAGGGAACTGCGGCGTGAGCAATGAAAGCGCTACCTAAGGCGTGACGCTTCGGCTTGTCCAGGTAATTGTTTACGGGTCTTCGGAGACCGAGATATGAGTTTGTCGAATGTGGAACGGCAGGTAGAAATGTTTTTGTATTGTAGTGAAATCGCTTGACATCCATTAGTGATAGGTGCGAGACATTCAGATGGCATCTTTTGTCCTTCGATATATTTTGTGTCATACGCAAATGATAAGCACGGCTCTGGACCTGTTTTATGAAGCGCCCCAGCGATAAGCACCGTATTACTGTTCCTATGCTTCAAGGTGTTTGTATACTCCTGACGTCAACGAATGAATTGAAGATATATAGGTTGTCTTGTCGACATAGCCATTAGCTGTTTGTGAAAGTTCGTGTTCCGAGTGCGACTTCCCAGTTTGTGAGAGTAGGACCGTGTCTTTTGCCTTACTTTTACCAACTTCCTAGCCTTAATTGGTTTGATAAACTACTTCCATTACGGAAGTGGAATCGCATGGAACTTCCTTAAGCGATGGGAAAAATAGCAAGCACAACCGATGCTCACTGCAAGTGCACATCGGACCAGCATGCGGTTTAAATCGCATGCAATCATCCGAGCTTCGAGGTTTCTCGCTGTGAGCTTTCTTATTCAAGAGCAACTTCCTCTAACGCACAATAAGGCGGGGATGCGCGGTGAGATGACAATGGGGGGGGGGGGGGGGGGGGATCGTATTCGTAAGGAGAGGTTTAGTTCTGCAACGTTATTCTGCACGAATATTTAAATGATGATGCAGTGTACAACGTTGAGTTTATCTCTGGGAGCGTGACATTATTCCGACGTGACCTCTCATGTGTGCCGTTGTGTTGTCCTCGTTTAGTTTATCCCTGGGAGCGTGACATTATTCCGACGTGACCTCTCATGTGTGCCGTTGTGTTGTCCTCGTTTAGTTTATCCTTGGGAGTGTGACATTATTCCGACGTGACCTCTCATGTGTGCCGTTGTGTTGTCCTCGTTTAGTTTATCCCTGGGAGCGTGACATTATTCCGACGTGACCTCTGATGTGTGCCGTTGTGTTGTCCTCGTTTAGTTTATCCTTGGGAGTGTGACATTATTCCGACGTGACCTCTCATGTGTGCCGTTGTGTTGTCCTCGTTTAGTTTATCCCTGGGAGCGTGACATTATTCCGACGTGACATCTCATGTGTGCCGTTGTGTTGTCCTCGTTTAGTTTATCCCTGGGAGCGTGACATTATTCCGACGTGACATCTCATGTGTGCTGTTGTGTTGTCCTCGTTTAGTTTATCCCTGGGAGCGTGACATTATTCCGACGTGACCTCTCATGTGTGCCGTTGTGTTGTCCTCGTTTAGTTTATCCCTGGGAGCGTGACATTATTCCGACGTGACATCTCATGTGTGCTGTTGTGTTGTCCTCAGATGGGTGCAGGAGTTCCTGAGCGAGCAAAACAACGGCCTGGAGGTGCTGGTGGACTACCTCACCTTCCGGCTGATGCTGATGAGGTAAGTCTGATGATGATGCTGATGCTGATGATGCTGATGATGCTGATGATGCTGATGATGCTGATGATGCTCTGATGAGCCCGGGTCAACATCGGCTGTCTGACGTAGGGCCCACAACGGTGCCTGGGACCGCTTTGTTGCTGAGCTGCTGCTGCTACTGCTGTAGTACAAAGACGACTAGCGACCAGGTCACGGTCGTACCTAAATGAATGAATGAATGAAACTAAGATGAGTCATCGGTCGCCAGGGTCTCCACGTGCAGGATGGTCATCGCTGAAACCATGCTGATGAGACGACCTATCATAGCGCAGGGCGGCGACTTTGTAAAGACTTTGTAAAGACCCGAGTCTCCGAGCCGCAACGGAGGCCGCCCCTGGGGCAATGTGTTACCAGACGGCCACGTACACTTCTAGTGTTTACGTCATCGGCCATGTGCTGATTGTGATACACTGGTGTGGCATGCCATACTGGGGGGTGTATACAAAGTTGTATGCAGTGGAGAGAGGTGGGCTTTCTGGTGAATTGTCACTTGAATGCCCAAAATTGGCCGATCTTGAGTGAAAAGCGACTAGAATAAAATGGACTTTATGAATGGGGCCTCTAGGACAAAAACAAAGAATGACGTCTGGCGCTGTTGTGATGATGCATGTCGCGTACTAAGGATTGTAAAGCAATTATCCGTAACCGGTCGTCGATTGTCTGTAAGACAAAGGTCACCAGGATCTCGGGAAGATAATATCGTCCGCACGTCGTAAGCCTTTGTTGGTGAGTGGCTGTGACCAGCTGTTATGGTGCTATCAGTTAGCGCTGGGAGGGGACGCAGCACTCGTTCCCGTTCATTGTTCTCATTCATTCGGTAAGGTTGACGCCAATTATGTATGTACACGTGTATGGTATAGCAGCCACACAATTGCTTGAGCTCGTGTGGTTCACGTTTCCTGGGATTCGTTCACAGGCAGGTCAAGTGGATGGCGCAAGAGACCATTCATTGTTAACAAGGGTTATGTTGTGAGGCTGTCTTATTGCTTTTCTATGTTCCCATTAACAGTTTAAAACAGGCGAAACCTTGAGTCGCTCCAGGTGCCTGTCGTCCAAGATTTGAAGCTTTTCGCAATGCGGAGAAGGCGGTGAAGTTTTGCATTGCCTTGGCGCCACTCGCGAGGTTTGAATACGATTCACGCTGGGCAAATACGCGTACTTGACTCGTTGATTAACCCGGCATTGACTGGGGTCTCAGCGGAACGCCATTGACTGAGGGGGGTGGGGCGTTAAACGCCCCCCTGGTTATCTTCCGAACCAATGCTCGCAGCGAGACGAGCAAGGCGTCAATCGAAAGCTCTCAATGAGGCGAATCTAAAGCATGCTACAACTCTCAAAGTGAGGTCAAATGTCAGGTCACGGTCAGGTCAAAGGTCAAAATCGGCGTATTTGAGTTGATGGGCCATACTTTCCATCCAAAGCCTTCGATTGCGACCAGTTTCACCCAAAGTGCTGCCAAAGGTATGATTACGAGCGAGCGCAAAGCGCTCGCTCGTCCTTCCGTTGTGTATGGGAAAAATCTGATTATGAGCGGCCCGACCCGACCCGGCCCGTGGCGACACTTTTGAGAAGCTCATATCTTTGCAACCGCACGCCCGATTGACAAGCGGACTTATTTGCTGAGCAGCCCCATCTAACCTACCCTGTTTGAGACCAGTGCCGACTCATGTGGGTGACTACCACTGCGCGTGGCGCGTGCCGCGTGAGGGGTGTTGAAAAGTATTTTCTCGCAATAACTCCGCAACGGCTGGACAGATTATGTGCAAATTTCGTGTGTGATTAGGGACCCCTCAGCCGCCACGTTCACACAACTCAGGGGTGGTGTGACTCTGCACGTGCGCACGTGCACATCCCTATTCTGTATCTCAGGAACGGCTGAGCCGATTGTGTTCAAATTCGGTGTGTGGTTAGGGACCTCTCAGCCGCCACCTTTCCACAAGTCGGGGGTGGGGTGGCTTTGCACGTGCGCACGTGCCCACCCTATTCTATATTTCTGGAACGGCTGAGACGATTGTGTTCAAGTTTGGTGTGTGATTAGGGACCTCTCAGCCCCCACTTTCCTACAAGTCAAAGGTGGGTGCCTCTGCACGTGCGCGCCTTTTTGTGTATCTCAGAAACTACTGCCCGATCGAGTTGAAATTCCCCATACATTTCCTTCGCGCTCGCTCGTCCATCGCCAACTACGGCGCCTTACTGGTACATATCCCGCATGAGCTTAAGTGAGATTGTTGTCCAAGGTAAGGTCACAAAAGGTCACTATGCTAAAAATATCTACGAAAGTCATGTAACACATGTTTTATGAGTTATTTTCCACGTATAATTCGATAGTGATAGTGATTTTACCACCTGACTTCATTTACGTGAAGTAAATGTCAATTTCAGGTCAAGTTCAGGTCACCGAAGGTCAACATTTTAAGTTGTTAAATCTAAACAAAAAAGGCATATTGCTAGACCAGTTTTTTCTCAGGAATACAGCGGTGGCATTTATTTGTCTGTATCTAGTCAATAAAAGCCAAAAAACGCAATTTCAAAATATGACGTCAAGTTACCCATACTTCAGATGTCATAAGTCAGTCAAAAATGGAGATATCAGTTTGAAATTTGGCATGGTAGTTGCCTATGTATGGTTCTCTGACACACCGTCCGTTTTTTAAATATTCTAGAAAAGTTTCATTTTGTGATAATTTTCGCAATTTTTTTTTATAGTTTTGGGGGGTCAACAGCTAAAAAGAAAGAAAAATCCGAGATAGACAGTTTTTAGCCGTTGTAATTTGCTATCTTTTGACGTTTTTCGATTGCATTTTGCTTAAAATATGGCATTTGTACGGTTTGGGAAAGTTTAGCTGATTTTGGTGTAAAACTCGTGTGTAGTGACGTCACTAAATTCGCTATAACTCGAGAGAAAAAATCTACGAATTTGTGTTTTATTTTTGCACACAAGACGTAAAAATGATTTATAAGAATGTACCCGAAGTTTCACGTTGATAGCGCTATTAGTTTTTCAGCTATTGCGAACATTCATCAGGGGGGGGGGGGGGGGGGGAAGGGGTAAACGCCTTACCCCCCAGTGGCGGGTTAACCCGTATCAGGGTAACTATTTGGACACATTGCGTTTGCCTTTCATCCTGCTGTTAATGGGGGTCATGCTCATGATCACCTTGACGTTTCCCCTACCCCTAACCGGAACTGTTACTGGCTTCATCACTGGACCAACACTGGCTGCCGCAATCCAAACAGGGTGCAATCCACAGGTCATTGAGGCATGCGTTTCCTGTGTTCCCAGGTCATGGTGGTAGTGTTTCCTGCGCGATTGGAGCCGATTGTGGTGCCAGGAAAGGCTGCTTTGCGCTCGTGCTTCTACCCCTCCCCCTTCGCGCGTACTCGTGCCCGACCTAACGTACCGTGCTACCGGGTTATTATCTTCCCCGCCTATCTCAAACACCCACTAATGACTGGCGGAGGGCGATGTTAAATCATCAGATCGTGTTTAAAGTGCACGGCGCGTGCTCCAGACTGCCGGCCCGCCCTCTCTCCCGCCCTCCCGCCCTCCCCAGCCCGCCACAGGTTCCCATTGTGTGCACTGCGGCTGGAATCTGGGGTTTAGATAACATCAGCGTGGCGCACCCGTCAGATGCCAGCACGTGTCTCGGTGTGTCTCGGTGTGTGAATTGGTACCGGCAGCTGGTATGACGTTATCGGGTCCCTGCTGGCTGTGTGGGACCGCTGCTGTGCCACTGTTCCTCTCCTGTTCCTGCTCCTGCTGTACCGCTGTGCCTCTCTTGTTGAGGTGTCACTCGGCGGTCGGGCCCGCTCAGAGGGTCCCTGCTGCCGTGTGGGACCGCTGCTGTGCCTCTCCTGTTGAGGTGTCACTCGGCGGTCGGGCCCGCTCAGAGCGTCCCTGGTACCGTGTGGGACCGCTGCTGTGCCGCTGTGCCTCTCCTGTTGAGGTGTCACTCGTCGGTCGGGCCCGCTCAGAGCGTCCCTGCTGCCGTGTGGGACCGCTGCTGTGCCTCTCCTGTCGAGGTGTCACTCGTCGGTCGGGCCCGCTCAGAGCGTCCCTGGTACCGTGTGGGACCGCTGCTGTGCCGCTGTGCCTCTCCTGTTGAGGTGTCACTCGTCGGTCGGGCCCGCTCAGAGCGTCCCTGCTGCCGTGTGGGACCGCTGCTGTGCCTCTCCTGTTGAGGTGTCACTCGTCGGTCGGGCCCGCTCAGAGCGTCCCTGGTGCCGTGTGGGACCGCTGCTGTGCCGCTGTGCCTCTCCTGTTGAGGTGTCACTCGTCGGTCGGGCCCGCTCAGAGCGTCCCTGGTGCCGTGTGGGACCGCTGCTGTACCGCTGTTCCTCTCCTGTTGAGGTGTCACTCGTCGGTCGGGCCCGCTCAGAGCGTCCCTGGTGCCGTGTGGGACCGCTGCTGTGCCGCTGTGCCTCTCCTGTTGAGGTGTCACTCGTCGGTCGGTCCCCCTCAGAGCGTCCCTGGTGCCGCACGACGCTCCGCCAGGCTGGCCCCACTTCCTCCCACTCCACTGTCCGCAGTCGCAGCTGCTCTGAACTTCACACATCAGCTGTGTTACTGCTGCCGTTTTGATCCAATGCTTCAACGTTGCGCTGTATTCCGCGCAGGGAGGGCTATTATAGTGACTGGCAGGTCATGTGACCACCTGAGGATGCGAACAGTCTTATCAGGCTGACCCAGCCCTGCTGATCAGACATGCCGATCATTACTGATTGGCTGGTGCTGAGCCCATTGACCTGTGTGACCCCGGGTGTGACCCTAGGTGTGACTTCAAGTGTGACCCCAGGTGTGGCCCCAGGTGTGGCCCCAGGTGTGACCCCAGGTGTGACATCAAGTGTGACCTCAAGTGTGACCTCAAATGTGACCTCAAGTGTGAACCCAGGTGTGACCCCAGCTGTGGACTTGTTGCACAGACTCGAACTGACTGCGGTGCAGAGGAGCACTGCGATCGTGTGACCCGATTGACCCTTGACACATGATTGGTATGGGCATGCTAATTTAGCCAACCTCGCTTGATTCGTGACCGCTTGATTAGATGCTTTGATGCGCTTCAATGGCGCTTCGTGCTTATTATAATGACGAAAACGTATTTGATGGACATTTCTGTTCTGTGGTCGTGCCTTGATCGCTCCCCATTCATAGGTGATGCCTGTTGAATTTCATCTAGAGGAACCTCTTCTTACACCCCCGTCTCCGTCACCAGGCACGAGCAGCGCGTGAAGCAGCAGCTGGAGGAGGAGGCGCAGGAGCTCGAGCTGGGCGGGGGCGGGGGCGGCGGGGAGGTGGCGCCGCCGCCCCGGCACCACCACGAGCACCGCGACCCTGCCGCTCCGCGCCTGGAGCGCGCCGCCTGGTCTCGGCAGAGCTTCATCGAGCAGATGGACACGCCGCGATTGAAGCGCGCCTCCAGGCACATCGCCAAACTGAACATGGGCGACACCAAGGATGACATCCACGTCTGCATCATGTGCCTGCGCGCCATCATGAACAACAAGGTGGGTCACCGCGGCGTCCTCCCCCGCGGGCGGGTCCGTTCGCCGCCGAAGGGGGTCGGGGAGGGGAGAGTCAGGTCGCTCCCATTGCTCCCAGGTCAGTCCCAGTACACAGCGGGAAGCCGTCATGGTGGGTCACCGCTGTCGGATGTTTGTAATTGACCGCTGTCTACCGTGACGGCCGGGATGGACTGCACTGCACGCAGTAAGAGATGAAACAGACGAGGGGCTCAGTGGCCGTCCTAATGGCTTGGCCAGTGCGGCAGCAGTTGTAGACCGCTGTGCAGAGGGAGAAGCCACAATGACGCTTATCCCGTTGCATGGGGTCTCACAGGAGAAGTCATGTAAGACACAGCTGACAAGTCGCAATGGGATTGTCATTGGAAGCGAACACCGTTTTGTTTTGTTCAACACCTATCTGATGCTGAACAGAGAGGCGCCGCTGGGGGCTGGGGGCTGCTCACAGACCCGAGGACACGTCAGCACGGCACCGTCTCAGCTGGCGGATATGAGCCTGCAGGCGGCGGAGCGAATCACTCCGGGGGGCGGGGAGGGGCGGGGACCGGATGCGCCGCCCCGCTCCCGCCGGTAACGAGCGTACCTCACACGCGCCGCGGAAACACGGTCCAGACCGGACCTGACCGGCGCTGCTGACTAGAGACCGCCGCCTGCGACTCCCGTCCCCCGTCACCGCCGCGCCGCCGCCGCCACCGGCGCCGGCGGCCTTGGCAGAGCTGTAAAGCACTGAGCGGCGGCGTCTCTCGGAGGGCTGCAGACGGGAGGTGGACTGTGACGAATGACGGGTGGAATGGTGCCCCGGCCGGAGCAGAGACGCCACAGGCCGGCTGCGACGCGGCAGCAGGCGGAACCGCAGACCAACAGCGGACTCGGCCCGACAGACAGAAACAGACCGACTCTTGTGGACATCGTCATGGACACAGGACATTCCCTTGAGGTCCTGGTTCTGGAGTGCTGGTGTGTCGGTGTGTCATGCCGAGGTGGCCGACCTGGACATCGTCATGGACACAGGACATTCCCTTGAGGTCCTGGTTCTGGAGTGCTGGTGTGTCGGTGTGTCATGCCGAGGTGGCCGACCTGGACATCGTCATGGACACAGGACAAGCCCTTGAGGTCCTGGTTCTGGAGTGCTGGTGTGTCGGTGTGTCATGCCGAGGTGGCCGACCTGGACATCGTCATGGACACAGGACATTCCCTTGAGGTCCTGGTTCTGGAGTGCTGGTGTGTCGGTGTGGCATGCCGAGGTGGCCGACCTGGACATCGTCATGGACACAGGACATTCCCTTGAGGTCCTGGTTCTGGAGTGCTGGTGTGTCGGTGTGTCATGCCGAGGTGGCCGACCTGGACATCGTCATGGACACAGGACATTCCCTTGAGGTCCTGGTTCTGGAGTGCTGGTGTGTCGGTGTGTCATGCCGAGGTGGCCGACCTGGACATCGTCATGGACACAGGACAAGCCCTTGAGGTCCTGGTTCTGGAGTGCTGGTGTGTCGGTGTGTCATGCCGAGGTGGCCGACCTGGACATCGTCATGGACACAGGACAAGCCCTTGAGGTCCTGGTTCTGGAGTGCTGGTGTGTCGGTGTGGCATGCCGAGGTGGCCGACCTGGACATCGTCATGGACACAGGACAAGCCCTTGAGGTCCTGGTTCTGGAGTGCTGGTGTGTCGGTGTGGCATGCCGAGGTTGCCGACCTGGACATCGTCATGGACACAGGACAAGCCCTTGAGGTCCTGGTTCTGGAGTGCTGGTGTGTCGGTGTGGCATGCCGAGGTGGCCGACCTGGACATCGTCATGGACACAGGACATTCCCTTGAGGTCCTGGTTCTGGAGTGCTGGTGTGTCGGTGTGGCATGCCGAGGTGGCCGACCTGGACATCGTCATGGACACAGGACATTCCCTTGAGGTCCTGGTTCTGGAGTGCTGGTGTGTCGGTGTGTCATGCCGAGGTGGCCGACCTGGACATCGTCATGGACACAGGACATTCCCTTGAGGTCCTGGTTCTGGAGTGCTGGTGTGTCGGTGTGGCATGCCGAGGTGGCCGACCTGGTTCAGATGACGCGCATGTGATTACTTCCATGAACGGACGGCGTGACGCGATGAGACATACTAATCATCTGGCACGCTCATCTCTCAGTACGTCGCTGACGTGGTTCTGGGTCGGCGGAATTGACTGATGAGCGGCTGCATGTCCTGATATTTGCTGGAATGATCGGTGCTCTGGAGAGATCTTTGCTCGACAAACTGATAAACATTTAACAAGTGTAGACGGAGCCACTGGTGGCCACTGTTCCTGGAATTGACCCGCTTGAGGTATTTTTGTATTTTATTAAGCGGAACACCAACAGGGTCGCCCCCCCCCCCCCCCCACTGACAGGTGAAGTCACATGTACACAAGTGCAGATAAGGCGCCACCAGAGTAACTGATTTTGTCACTTCTGACGGGTAAATGGACAGGGTGCAAGGATAATCAGGTCACATTAACTTGCGTATCCGTATAGCTGTGTGAAATCGACGTACACGGGATAATATGTCGGATTTTTATATTGTTTAGCTCTACTCTTCCAGTGTTCTCCCCAACTTCAGCTTTGTTCCAGATGTTGGTTTTAATTCGCCCTCCCGGTCCGTGTGTTGTCCCCCTGCGTTGGTGACCTGACTCCGCCCCTGCAGCCCGGCACGGTCTAACAGTGACCTCCGTGTCCCTCCGCCCCTGCCGCCCTCCGTCACGACCATTATATTGTGCTGTGTTGTAGAGTTCTACACGGCTGTACTTTTCCTTGGCCTACCCGCTCCACAGCCGTGGCACCACAACCGCAGCCGCGCACAGCTGTGGCCAAATGTGAGCAGCCGGCCGCCAGCCGGCCGAGCAATTTTTCTTCTTCAAAGACAATCATTGTGCTAATTTTCAGTTAAGATGGTGTAGAAAATAAGCTGTTAAGTGTATCCAATGAATAGCATGGGTGGATCTACCCGTTTCTACTGTTTATCTGCTGGTGCTACACAAATAACCATATTTGGTTAACAAGCCAGTAAAGAAGAAGTGATAACCAGAAAGGTACCTTAAAAAGTTGAAAACTAGAAGTGGCCAAGCAGCACAATCCCATAATATTGTGAAATTCACAGACTTTTCTTCATTTGGATGATTCCATTTAAATTTGTAAATTGCCACCTTTTCACATTTGAATTTGACTCTTGAAGTCAGATGACAGTGGGCAGACACTGCGACTGCAGAGACTAACCAATAGCGGGCCTGGCTATCTTATATTAAACCAGTGGACGCTGCAGAGACTAACCAACAGCGGGCCTGGCTATCTTAGATTAAACCAGTGGACGCTGCAGAGACTAACCAACAGCGGGCCTGGCTATCTTATATTAAACCAGTGGACGCTGCAGAGACTAACCAACAGCGGGCCTGGCTATCTTATATTACACCAGTGGACGCTGCAGAGACTAACCAACAGCGGGCCTGGCTATCTTATATTAAACCAGTGGACGCTGCAGAGACTAACCAACAGCGGACCTGGCTATCTTAGATTAAACCAGTGGACGCTGCAGAGACTAACCAACAGCGGGCCTGGCTATCTTAGATTAAACCAGTGGACGCTGCAGAGACTAACCAACAGCGGGCCTGGCTATCTTAGATTAAACCAGTGGACGCTGCAGAGACTAACCAACAGCGGGCCTGGCTTCGTTAGCCAATCTTTCTCACCAGGTTTCGTGACTCGCAGATGCAGCGAAAGGCACTAAGGTAGTAAAGTTATGCACATTTCTCTAGACACATGCACATACATATAGGAAAAGTCTACACAATGAGGGCAACTAACAAATACAAACACGATCAAACCAAGGCCCATATAAGAAGGTAGTCATCCGGCGATTTTACCGAATCTGACTCAGGGCTGGTGACGTCATCTGGACTCAGAATCCCTTGTCCCTATACAAATCAATAATAACCCGCAATTTTTGAATGACTATATCGATATTTCTACCCAGCCGATTTACATAAAACTTGCTTTGAAAGAAAGACCGATTCAAGGGCTCTAACTTATCTAAATTGCATTATGCTCCCAAGTCGCTCCTATTTTGACAGCGAAGGGGCTTATTTTTTTACTCCTTTGCTTATGTGAAAAGGCCATTTACAAACCGCGCCTCAAATGTCGATGCGCCAAAATCTTGGTAATCGATGACGTCACGGCTTTAAGAACCACGTATGTCACGTTTTCGCGCAATTAGCATACGTAGTTCTTCCTTGGCACGGCATCCCTAGCGGCTGCAGAGATGACAATCCCCTGGGTCAAACGACCGATTCTAGAAAATCCGCGTAGCGAAAAGCTGCGCGCTGCGGTGGAAACGTCAAAGGTCATCAAAGGTCACATTCACAGTCACACAGCCGGCTGGGAAAGGTCGGTACCGCTGACGTCACGACCATTGAGAGGCTGGTATTCGATGGGCGTGTATTTTTTAGTAAGTGCGATACTGCAGTACGCTATTTTCAGTATCGCACTTACTAAAAAAATATACGCGAGTGAGCCCCCCTGGCGCATCGTCGCAATCGTCGCAATTCTCATACGGCCTTGGTCGCAATGTTTACATAGCATTGGTCGCAATCTCAAAACGTGCATCACGCGTTGACGAGGCAAAATTGTTTTGTTCAAATTTCAAAGCAATGTCTTCATTTTTGACTGAGTGATGGCTCCCTAAGTGTAAGAAACTGATGACGTCATTTTTTTAATAACTTTTTTGACTTTTTTTGACAAGATACGATTAAATAATTACCTTTTCTGTATTTCTGAGCCAAAACTGGTCTAGGAACATGCCTTTTTATTTATATTTATCAATTTCTAATTTTGAGGTTTTCTGAAGAGCAAAATCGCTGTTCTGGACGTGGTAAATCCGAGGTCATTCACTTGACCTGGAAGGTCACCCGTTGACCTGAAACCTAAAAATCGCATACTGTTGGATTTCTCTCATGACAGGCAACATGCTGGTTCTTACCGCATTGCTCTAAGTTGCTTGGTTTGGAAGTTAACAGTGGGGGGGGGGGGGGGGGCTGTCAGGCTCCCCCGTAGGACGAAGGTGAAAAAAGCTCCCGTAGGGCGAGGGTTAATATTGTATGAAGGGAGTGGGCCCTGGGGCTAGCAATTAGGTACAGCGAAGGAGAGCCTCTGCCACACTAAATTCATTTTTCCATTTTCCAAATTTGTATAAGCAATTGATAATTTTGTGTCATAGCGTGAAGCGGCGCGAAATATTCAAGTTTTTCACTGTGGATAGCTGGATTTTGACTGCTGCAAAGGCAATTTTTACAACTGTACCTCCGACCGTTTGGGGGGGGGGGCAAATCATAGTTTCAGGACCTTTGAGGGGGGGGGGGGCATGGCCCCTTGCCCCCTAGATCCGCCCCTGATTGAGCACTGTCTTGCTCTTTATTTCAGTGAAGGTTATCAATAACTATAATTTATCTGTGACATTGTTATGTGGTAAAATATTGATATTTTGTATGTCTGGCCACTACAGCAACAGATTAAGTTATATTCAAGGAACTGTTGCTTTTGGAAGTATGATGCAAACATATAAAAAAAATATCAGCTAGACCACAGCCGAAGCCACAGCCGTGGCCATATTCTGGAGATTTTTCAGCTCAGCCCGCCCTGTTAGCCGTAGGGTACAGCCGTCCGTGGGGCTAGCCGCCCCGTGCAAAACTCTACTGTGTTGTGCTGCAGAGTGGACGGAAACCCAGTCAGACCGACTCAGACACGTCAATTGAAGGCGGGGGGGAGGCGGTGAGGGCAGGGCGGGAGGGGGCTGGGCAAGGGTGGGGGCGGGGAGAGACGTCACCTCACCCGCCGCTGCAGCGGGCAGCAGGACAGAGTCTGTGGGTGGACCCCCTCCCCTCCCTCTGCCCCCTCCCGTCACCAGTCATCGCTCGCCCCGACTCCCCGGCGCCACTCCGCTTTAGTTTAGACTACTGCACGCCGGTCAAATCATCCAGGATATTATGCTGATTGCTGATGAGGTCATGCTCTGATTGGCTCGGCGGCGGCTTCCTATCTGATACATGTTGGCACGGCGGCGGCTTCCCATCTGATACATGTACCGCCGTGTGGCTGTCGATGCGTATACCAATGCATATTGATTGCGAAACTACCAGTTTTAGGATAGCGACTTATTTATTTACGACGTGTTTTAGCCTGAAGGTGAGGACTTCGAACTTCGATGTGCATGTGACCTTTTCAGCGCAAGCATGTTTTTTAAGAATGACAGTTTATGTTTGAAGCTATTTTAGGTGTCCCCTCAGACCGTCTGGGGGGGGGGGGGGGGGGGGGGCAGGGGGCAGAGGGTTTCTGTCAGAGGGTTTCTTTATATTTTTCCTGATTTTTTATATTGGACACTGCTAGCTTCAAATGGGGATTCTTCCAATCTTTGGAATTTTAAGAATAAGAACCACATCCTAATACTCCGTTTCCGAGCTATTGTATCTGCATCATGTTCTCTGTTCCGAACTGCACTGGCTCCTCGTCCAGGCCCTTCCATCTCTACCCGGATGAAGGCTGCTGATCCCCTACACTCAATCTTCCCTGATCAATAGCTGCTGATCCGCTGCAATTTATAATCGCGCCGCCCCTTTTCCACACCTGGCTGGCGCGTGGTTCGCGCGTGCCTCGATCCCTGCTCGCGTTATGCGTCTATCAGACGGAACATCAGTGGGACCTGCTCCCCAGCTGGGCCAGTCAGTCGATCCTTTATCGAGCACGGTGTTCTCGCAATCGTGTGTGTGATCTACGGACCCTCCCCCGTCCCCGTCACCGGAGCCGTCCTCTGCGACGCTGCGTTGATGCAGTGGTGGATTAGAGGGGTGCCCGACTTCCATTAGGTGTGAGCGCCCTCCCCGGCGAAATGGGAATCCAATACGCGGGGCGATGGGTTCGATCTTGGCACATAGGCTGAATGAGATTCACCGTATTGTCACTATTGATGGAGACCGGCTGATGCCATTTCGGGAGGGGGGGGGGGGGCACGGGGCCATGCCACCCCCCCCCCCCTGAGAAAAAATGTACACTAGATTAAATGAGATTCTCTGACGACCCGACCCCCCCCCCCCCCCCGGCCAACAACATATGGCTGAGGAGCGAAAAAATATATATACCACCGACATGCCCCCCCCCCCCCCCCTGAGCGAAATGCTGGCTACGTGCCTGGAAACAAGTGACCTGAGGAGCAGTCTGTGGACCCGTACGGCGGCGCAGGGGGCGTTCTACGACGTCCGTCGGTCACCAGGTCACGGTGACAGCACGAGCGGCCCAGCTGACTGCAGTCCCGTGATGCGACGCTGCCAGACCGGTCTCTGAGTCACGGCTCACGGGCATAGTACCGGACGGTCACCGCTGCTGGTCAAACCGGCGGCGCCGGCGGGAGGGGCACCCACGCGACATCGTCCCCGCCGCGGCGGCGGCACGGAGCCGGGGCTGACACTGTCACGTGTGGACAGGGTGACGCCTGACGGGTTCGCTGGTCACTGTCAACCACATGGCTACAGCCGATGTCTCCCGCATACAATAATGTCCGTCAGTTCACCGCTAGTGGTGTAATTCTTGATCCAGTATTTCCTGAAGGACGATGGTTTTGCTGCAGCTGTGAGAGACACTGTCCTTGCCTGGGCCTGTCGTACGGGACTCCTGGGTTTGTGGCGCGGGACTTTGTGGTTATATTTTGCCGGACTGTTCGGACCACTGGGCCTTTGTCCGAGCGTACCTCGGCCAAGAGACGGAAAGTGTTGTTGTCTATTGTCCCGACTTTTCAATAGAATAATGTGTGCACCTCGTTTTGTCAGACATTGTTCGCGACGTAAGTACCCCTTCCCCCCCCCCTCCCGTTTGTTACGTGTCTATCCTCGGGTGCAGGACATTAATACGTGCTGTGGCCGCGCTGTCTTGCAACACGGACTGATGAGTGTCGGTGGCATGGCGCCAGCGCGATCATCCGACACAGGCGACGCCGTTATTGCATGCGTCGAAATACCGCGACCGTGCGGGTCTGTATAACTAACAGGCGCGCTGCGGTGTCGCAGAGGCCCTGTCGTGACGGTCTCTGTGTTAACGAGTGCCCTATGATTCCCTTACGGCTGATTTGGTGCAGCGGGCTGGGGTAGTGAGACAAGGGATATGCGCTAGTCGCTGACAATGCTATCTCCGTTTCAGTTCGGCTTCAACATGATTATCGAGCACTTGGAGGCGATCAACAGCATAGCGCTCAGCCTTAACCACAAGAGCTTGCGGTGAGTGGACGGAATAGCGCCCAGCCTTCTAGACAGTTTAGAGTGCTGCTCAGTCTACAGGGCAGTGTATCGCCCAGCCGGTTTCACAAGGGTCAACAACTATGATCAACACGGCGGCGGCGGCGGATGTGAGAGCTGTTGATGTGGATGGATGGATGGATGGACACAGAGTTGTGCAGCAAGCAGCATGAGCGTCGCCAATGTATGGGAGGGGGCACGCTGCGAGCGGGGGGCGGGGGAGGGGGTGACCGGTGATGGCTGGCAGATGTGGGCTGGACCGTCGCGCGCCCGGCCGCTGCTTGTTTATGGAGCGGACGCCGCTACGGCCTGTCAGGATGCAGCGCCGCCTCGACCTCCGCCGCCGCCCGCCGCCCGCCGCCCGCCGCCCGCAGCCCGCAGCCCGCCGCCCGCCGCCCTGGCCGCCCGCCACCCGCCACCCGCCCTGGCCGCCTCCAGTGCGATATACCGCCCGGTGAACGGGGCGGCGGGGGCGGGTGTTCGCCATTAGAACCGATAGCCGTGGTAGGCGCGGCGTGGCGTGGTGGTGTCCCAGGACGCTGACGCCACTGTTTGTACGGGGCTGCCGGCGGTGGTGGGGGTGATATCAATGCTCTGTACCGCCCCCGCGGCGCCCCCGCGGCGCCCCCGCAGGCGGACGGGCTGCGAGGGGTGTGGACACACGTGTGGCTTGCGGCGCTGCGGCGCTGAGTTGCATCGAAGGGTCGTCGTTGGATGGCTGACGTAGGGGACGGGAGGCAGCCATCTGGCAAGCCAAGGATCAGGACCGGCGCCGCTCACTTGCTCAGCGTCTCGGTGGGCGGTATCGGCGATAGTTATCACTGAGGCAGCTGGCAGTGCTGTGGAGTGTTGTGAAGTGGAGAATGTCACTCACACCCTCCGCCGGTCATCGCCCGGCGGTGCAGGGCCCGGCTCGGGTGCACAGTGGGGAGCGGGGAGCGGAGCGGGGAGCAGAGCGGGGAGCAGAGCGGGGAGCAGAGCGGGGAGCAGAGCGGGGAGCAGAGCGGGGAGCAGAGCGGGGAGCGGAGCGGGGAGCGGGGCTGGGAGCAGAGCGGTGCAGAGCGGGGAGTGGAGCGGAGCGGGGAGCGGAGCGGGGAGCGGAGCGGGGAGCGGAGCGGGGAGTGGAGCGGAGCGGGGAGCGGAGCGGGGAGCGGAGCGGGGAGCGGAGCGGGAAACGTAGCGGGGAGCGGGGAGCGGAGCGGGGAGCGGAGCGGGGAGCGGAGCGGGGAGCGGAGCGGGGAGCGGAGCGGGGAGCGGAGCGGGGAGCGGAGCGGGGAGCGGAGCGGGGAGCGGAGTGGGGATCGGAGCGGGGAGCGGAGCGGGGAGCGGAGCGGGGAGCGGAGCGGGGAGCGGAGCGGGGAGCGGAGCGGGGAGCAGAAGTGGTGTTTCAATGAGGGTGTATGTGTATCATATAAAGAAGGCTACAGCTTGAGAAGAGGTGTTGTTAAGTATGCAAAAAAAGAAACGACAGTAGCAGTAATAGAGACGACCGTTTTCAGGTGACACAATCGTGGTTTATTGATGAGAAAGTTCCGAAGGCTCTGACAAATGCGTAGGGGAGAACGGGGTAAGATGAGCCATTTTTACCATTTTGCCTGTGACGCTTAAATGTCAGGTAAATTGAATTATTTCTCCTGCCAGTCTGAAAGCCTAATCCTTAAGCTACAAACTGACAGCGAAAGTTTTATTTTACTTGCAGAAGTTAAGGCTGAATGGACGTTTTAATGACAGTAGATCACTTGGCACAATTTGTCCCATTACCGGGGTAAGTAGATTCAGCCAGTGTCCTAGCATTGGGAAATTTGGGTGGAAAATGACACCCTATGGGTACTATTTTTCCACTCTTTTTCTTTAATTTTACTGTGAATTTTCCACTCCTTATTTTAAAATGTATTGGATAAATGGAAACCTGATACTGATTTATGGATGTAATGATAGGGACAGTGCCTGTGGATGGAAAGACAGGTAAGAATTGGCATAGGTAATAACTAATTTTGGTGAGCAGGTAATTGGGTGATAAAGCCTGGTACACATGGTTTTTGGTTTAATTTTCCACTCTTTATACTTATTTTTAGTCAGAATTTTTAACTCCGCACCCCAGCTCCAAAGCAATTCTAGGAGCCTGGATTCAGCCTACGGGGTAAGTTGAGCAAAACGTAACGGTTTATTAGTAAAGCTCTGATGCTTAAACGATTCTGTAAAAAATGGACTTTGCAGCGCCTTTGCAGAATGCCCCCAACAGTTATATCCTGATACACTTCCCATCAGCCTCATTATTCGATCCAAATTAGGAGCGAAACGATCGAGCGTGGGCGAGGGAGCGGGCAGTCACACCCCTCGGCCATGTATATTCCATTTATCCTCTCAAGCATAGGGCTAATATTAGTATGCTGCCTCCGAAAGTGCTTACAGCATCGATTTGTACGACTTATTGTAGTCACAGAGGTGCAAGCAAACAGTTGGTAGTTGAGCACGGGGACACAAGCAGTTGAGCCTGGCTCAACTTACCCCGGCCGTGATTGCTCAACTTGCCCCGACATCGCCAGTGTACCTTTCCTCCCCCGCGGCGTCACTCACGCCTCGAACCGCGAGAAGTCACCCTGCACGTTTGATGCCTAAGCCCCCCCCCCCCCTACCTCTGGGGGATAGAAACAATTCGTCCCGACATCCGAGAAGAAATGTCGTGGGCATCCGATTTTTTAGTCTACAACCAATAGGTATTTTACGTCTTTCATCACAGCTTCGGAATAAACAACCGCACCGAGACGCCGCCAACAGTGCAAAGGTTAGGTACCAATACATTTCCACGGATGGCACTACCGTCCTACTTGCGCTGTCATGTTACCCAATAAAGGGGGTGCCTCAACTTACCCCGTTCTCCCCTACCCACCGTGAGTTATTAGTGTTCCAAACATTCGAAACAAGGATGTTTATTTTGTCTTGCATTAGCGCTGTGTAACATTGTGAATGGAATGTGGCGGTATCCAAGGGTTGGCTGATGATTGACGGCGTTAGTTGATAATTCGTGGCACGTGTTCGGCAAATGCACAGAGCTGATGGCTAGATTAGTTTCTGAACGCAGTGGATTTGGCAATATTTATAGCAATTATCACTGCTGCTTTGAGCGGGCGCCCCCTGAGCCGCTCCCGACTCTAAGACTCCTCTCACATTGCAGAACTGACGCGGCACTGTTGCCATGCTTTAGTTTAGACGGCAGACAGTGTGCCTTTCCGGACCGGTACAGACTGCTGTTTGTGTGTTTAATGGCCGTGATCATTCGTAGCCTTAACAATGTCTCACTGAGTCCTGAGTCCTGAGTCCTGAGTCCTGAGTCCTGAGTCCTGAGTCCTGAGTCCTGAGTACTGAGCCTCGGCCTGGTGCTGTGGCTCAGTGTTTCCTCCCTGCTGGACCATGAGTAACAGTGGCCGTCCGTGTGTTCCGACAGGACGAAGGCGCTGGTGCTGGAGCTGCTGGCCGCCATCTGTCTGGTGAAGGGCGGGCACCAGATCATCCTGGGCGCCTTCACCAACTTCAAGGAGGTCTGCTCGGAGGACCGGCGCTTCCTGACGCTGATGCAGTACTTCATCCACTACGACATCTTCCACATCGAGTTCATGGTCAGTCGAGAGCGGCTCGGCAGGGTCGGGAGCTGGCGAGTTGGGAGTGCTCGGAGCGGCATAGATCGGCACACACTGGTCGTTGGGGTGTACTTAGTACTAGCGTCAGTTACACAAGTTGTATGACTGACTTGTGTAACGGTGTTCGTGTTGAGAAATGTATACGTAGAAACGAATCGCCGATAATGCCGGAGGATCCTCGTTACGTATGTGTGTGTCGATTGATTCCAGCGTTGATCTGACCTCTGTGTGATAATATGTCGTGACTTGCTGGCCGGCTGTGTGCTGTGACTGGCCGGCTGTGTGCTGTGACTGGCCGGCTGTGTGCTGTGACTGGCCGGCTGTGTGCTGTGACTGGCCGGTTGTGTGCTGTGACTGGCCGGCTGTGTGCTGTGACTGGCCGGCTGTGTGCTGTGACTGGCCGGCTGTGTGCTGTGACTGGCCGGATGTGTGCTGTGACTGGCCGGTTGTGTGCTGTGACTGGCCGGTTGTGTGCTGTGACTGGCCGGCTGTGTGCTGTGACTGGCCGGCTGTGTGCGGTGACTGTCCGGCTGTGTGCTGTGACTGGCCGGCTGTGTGCTGTGACTGGCCGTCTGTGTGCTGTGACTGGCCGGATGTGTGCTGTGACAGGCCGTCTGTGTGCTGTGACTGGCCGGCTGTTTGCTGTGACTGGCTGGCTGTGTGCTGTGACTGGCCGGCTGTGTGCTGTGACTGGCCGGCTGTGTGCTGTGACTGGCCGGCTGTGTGCTGTGACTGGCCGGCTGTGTGATGCGACTGACCGGCTGTGTGATGTGACTGGCCGGCTGTGTGCTGTGACTGGCCGGCTGTGTGCTGTGACTGACCGTCTGTGTGCTGTGACTGGCCGTATGTGTGCTGTGACTGGCCGTCTGTGTGCTGTGACTGGCCGTCTGTGTGCTGTGACTGGCCGTCTGTGTGCTGTGACTGGCCGTCTGTGTGCTGTGATTGGCCGTCTGTGTGCTGTGACTGGCCGTCTGTGTGCTGTGACTGGCCGGCTGTGTGCTGTGACTGGCCGGCTGTGTGCTGTGACTGTCCGGCTGTGTGATGTGACTGGCCGGCTGTGTGCTGTGACTGGCCGGTTGTGTGCTGTGACTGGCCGGCTGTGTGCTGTGACTGGCCGGCTGTGTGCGGTGACTGACTGGCCGGCTGTGTGCTGTGACTGGCCGGCTGTGTGCGTTGACTGGCCGGCTGTGTGCTGTGACTGGCCGTCTGTGTGCTGTGACTGGCCGGCTGTGTGCGGTGACTGTCCGGCTGTGTTCTGTGACTGGCCGGCTGTGTGCTGTGACTGGCCGGCTGTGTGCTGTGACTGGCCGTCTGTGTGCTGTGACTGGCCGTCTGTGTGCTGTGACTGGTCGTCTGTGTGCTGTGACTGTCCGGCTGTGTGCTGTGACTGGCCGTCTGTGTGCGGTGACTGTCCGGCTGTGTGCTGTGACTGGCCGGCTGTGTGCTGTGACAGGCCGTCTGTGTGCTGTGACTGGCCGGCTGTTTGATGTGACTGGCCGTCTGTGTGCTGTGACTGGCCGGCTGTGTGCTGTGACTGGCCGGCTGTGTGCTGTGACTGGCAGGCTGTGTGCTATGACTGGCCGGCTGTTTGCGGTGACTGGCCGGCTGTTTGATGTGACTGGCCGGCTGTGTGCTGTGACTGGCCGTCTGTGTGCTGTGACTGGCCGTCTGTGTGCGGTGACTGTCCGGCTGTGTGCTGTGACTGGCCGGCTGTCTGCGGTGACTGGCCGGCTGTTTGATGTGACTGGCCGTCTGTGTGCGGTGACTGGCCGGCTGTGTGCTGTGACTGGCCGGCTGTTTGCGGTGACTGGCCGGCTGTTTGATGTGACTGGCCGGCTGTGTGCTGTGACTGGTCGGCTGTGTGCTGTGACTGTCCGGCTGTGTGCTGTGACTGGCCGTCTGTGTGCTGTGACTGGCCGGATGTGTGCTGTGACAGGCCGGATGTGTGCTGTGACTGGCCGGTTGTGTGCTGTGACTGGTCGGCTGTGTGCTGTGACTGGTCGGCTGTGTGCTGTGACTGGCCGGTTGTGTGCTGTGACTGGCCGTCTGTGTGCTGTGACTGGCCGGCTGTGTGCTGTGACTGGCCGGCTGTGTGCTGTGACTGGCCGGCTGTGTGCTGTGACTGGCTGGCTGTGTGCTGTGACTGGCCGTCTGTGTGCTGTGACTGGCCGGTTGTGTGCTGTGACTGGCCGGTTGTGTGCTGTGACTGGTCGGCTGTGTGCTGTGACTGGTCGGCTGTGTGCTGTGACTGGCCGGTTGTGTGCTGTGACTGGCCGGCTGTGTGCTGTGACTGGCCGGCTGTGTGCTGTGACTGGCCGGCTGTGTGCTGTGATTGGCCGTCTGTGTGCTGTGACTGGCCGTCTGTTTGCTGTGACTGGCCGGCTGTGTGCTGTGACTGGCCGGCTGTGTGCTGTGACTGGCCGGCTGTGTGCTGTGACTGGCCGGCTGTGTGATGTGACTGGCCGGATGTGTGCTGTGACTGGCCGGCTGTGTGCGGTGACTGGCCGGCTGTGTGCTGTGACTGGCCGGCTGTGTGCGTTGACTGGCCGGCTGTGTGCTGTGACTGGCCGTCTGTGTGCTGTGACTGGCCGGCTGTGTGCGGTGACTGGCCGTCTGTGTGCTGTGACTGACAGGCTGTGTGCTGTGACTGGCCGGCTGTGTGCTGTGACTGGCTGGCTGTGTGCTGTGACTGGCCGGCTGTGTGCTGTGACTGGCCGGTTGTGTGCTGTGACTGGCCGGTTGTGTGCTGTGACTGGTCGGCTGTGTGCTGTGACTGGTCGGCTGTGTGCTGTGACTGGCCGGTTGTGTGCTGTGACTGGCCGGCTGTGTGCTGTGACTGGCCGGCTGTGTGCTTTGACTGGCCGGCTGTGTGCTGTGATTGGCCGTCTGTGTGCTGTGACTGGCCGTCTGTTTGCTGTGACTGGCCGGCTGTGTGCTGACTGGCCGGCTGTGTGCTGTGACTGGCCGGCTGTGTGCTGTGACTGGCCGGCTGTGTGATGTGACTGGCCGGATGTGTGCTGTGACTGGCCGGCTGTGTGCGGTGACTGGCCGGCTGTGTGCTGTGACTGGCCGGCTGTGTGCGTTGACTGGCCGGCTGTGTGCTGTGACTGGCCGTCTGTGTGCTGTGACTGGCCGGCTGTGTGCGGTGACTGGCCGTCTGTGTGCTGTGACTGACAGGCTGTGTGCTGTGACTGGCCGTCTGTGTGCTGTGACTGGCCGTCTGTGTTCTGTGACTGACAGGCTGTGTGCTGTGACTGGCCGTCTGTGTGCTGTGACTGGCCGTCTGTGTGCTGTGACTGGCCGGCTGTGTGCTGTGACTGGCCGGATGTGTGCTGTGACTGGCCGGCTGTTTCCGCCCTCCGTATACCAGAACTCTGTCCAGGGGTTCCGCCTTTGGCATCAGGAATGCAAACCATCCCGGGCTTATACCAGGACTATACACAGCTTGGCCTGTGTCTCTGACATGAGATGAACTGATGTAATATCCACCTCTCCCAGCCAGCTGCAGGGTATGCCACATCGCCTTCCGCTGCTGCAGGGTATGACACATCGCTGTCCGGCGTTCCCTAGGTTGCATGTATGCAGTTCATCAACATCGTGGTTCACTCGGTGGAGGACATGAACTTCCGGGTGCACCTGCAGTACGAGTTCTCCATGCTGGGGCTGGACGAGTACCTGGAGAAACTGCGGCACACGGAGAGCGAGGAGCTGCAGGTGAGGGGAGGGAGAGAGGAGGGGAGGGGAGAGAGAGGGTGGGGGAGAGAGAGGGTGGGGGAGGATGAGGAGATGAGAGAGGGAGGCAGAGGGAAAGGAGGGGAGGGAGGGAGGAGAGAGGGAGGTGGGAGGGAGGTGGGAGGAAGGTGGGAGGAAGGGAGTGGAGGATGGGTGCTAGGCATGAGCAAGGGAAGAGGCGATGGAGAATACAGTTTTGTTCCAGAGCGAGAGGGGTCATGAAGTGAAAGTTGAGTGTTTGCGTGAACATGTGGGGGATGCACAAGTTAAATATATCCGTCAACAGTTCCAGTTCTCGTGTTCACGTACCTAATCCCTGTCTGACATCGTCCCATCCCTCTTCTTTTCAAGCTACAAACCTGCCTGTGCACGTACTGAGATGACCACTCGCCTCCCTTCCCTCCATCAGGTTCAGATATCCTGCCTGTCCACGTACTGAGATGACCACTCGCCTCCCTTCCCTCCATCAGGTTCACGTACTGAGATGATGTCCACGTACTGAGATGACCACTCGCCTCCCTTCCCTCCATCAGGTTCAGATATCCTGCCTGTCCACGTACTGAGATGACCACTCGCCTCCCTTCCCTCCATCAGGTTCAGATAACCTGCCTGTCCACGTACTGAGATGACCACTCGCCTCCCTTCCCTCCATCAGGTTCAGATATCCTGCCTGTCCACGTACTGAGATGACCACTCGCCTCCCTTCCCTCCATCAGGTTCAGATATCCTGCCTGTGCACGTACTGAGATGACCACTCGCCTCCCTTCCCTCCATCAGGTTCAGATATCGGCTGTCCACGTACTGAGATGACCACTCGCCTCCCTTCCCTCCATCAGGTTCAGATATCGGCTGTCCACGTACTGAGATGACCACTCGCCTCCCTTCCCTCCATCAGGTTCAGATATCCTGCCTGTCCACGTACTGAGATGACCACTCGCCTCCCTTCCCTCCATCAGGTTCAGATATCCTGCCTGTCCACGTACTGAGATGACCACTCGCCTCCCTTCCCTCCATCAGGTTCAGATATCCTGCCTGTGCACGTACTGAGATGACCACTCGCCTCCCTTCCCTCCATCAGGTTCAGATATCGGGACGAATCCTGTCCACGTACTGAGATGACCACTCGCCTCCCTTCCCTCCATCAGGTTCAGATATCCTGCCTGTCCACGTACTGAGATGACCACTCGCCTCCCTTCCCTCCATCAGGTTCAGATATCGGCTGTCCACGTACTGAGATGACCACTCGCCTCCCTTCCCTCCATCAGGTTCAGATATCCTGCCTGTCCACGTACTGAGATGACCACTCGCCTCCCTTCCCTCCATCAGGTTCATATATCCTGCCTGTCCACGTACTGAGATGACCACTCGCCTCCCTTCCCTCCATCAGGTCCAGATATCGGCCTACCTGGACAACGTGTTCGACGTGGGCGCTCTGATGGAGGACTCGATGACGAAGGCGGTGTACATCGAGCGCGTGGAGGAGCAGGAGTCGGAGCTGGCGCAGATGCAGGAGGAGCTGCAGGAGGTGGAGGCGGAGGCCATGCAGAAGGTCTGCGACCTCGAAGTGGCCACCGCAGAGGTCCGCCGGGAAAGAGATGAGCTGCTGGAGAAGATGCAACATGTGGGTACCGGGCTGCGGTGGGGGAGGGGGGGGGGGGGGGTAGACGGTGTGGTGATGGAGGAAGTTAACGGGAGAGTGGACTGCAGTTGCAGGGGATGTAAGGGTGATGGGATGAGAGAGGAGTGCCATGCGAGTTGTGCGATAGTTTTAGTATTGGGATTTATGTTATTGGAAAGAAAGAAATTTGTTCAGTTTGGGTTCTTTAGCACTTGAATATGCTCTGTGTCACATCAACGCCAGTATTTTTTCCAAATTAATTCGACTTAGATCAAGAAATCGTAGTTCCTGCGGCTCGCACAATACAAGTTTTTGCTTCCTGTAGGCAATCCCACAGCTGAGCATCGTAAACTGGCGGACATTTCGGGCCCACACTAATTTTCGTACACGATGTTGCAAGAGGTTCCCTGGATCCCCTGCTAGATATAAATGCATCCTGTTCTAACAGTGTAGCTGGTGCCCGTCACTGGTCGGCTGCGCAGTCTAACGCCGATCTGTCCTCTTTCCGTGCACAGTTTACCGAGGAGGTGACCACACTGCGGCGGGTGGCGTCCGAGAGGGAGGCCGAGACCATACGGCGACAGTCGATGTTGGAGGGCAAGATCCAGGAACTGGAGACCTTCACCCTCTCCAACCCACAGGGCGGCGGCGGCGGTGGGGGCGGCTCAGGGCCGGCCTCCGCCCCCGCCGGCGCGCCGCTGCCGCCGCCTCCTCCCCCGCCTCCGCCGCCGCCGCCGCCGCCTGGCGGGCGGATACCGCCGGCTCCGGCGCTGCCGCCCGGTATGGGCGGCCCACCGCCGCCGCCCCCGCCCCCGCCCCCGCCCGGCCAGCTGCTGCTGCAGCTGCCGCAGGACGGCTCTCTCACCATCAAACGCCGCCAGCAGACCAAGTACAAACTGCCAACGCTCAACTGGATCGCGCTCAAACCGAATCAGGTGAGCTGTCACTGTCGCCGTCAGCGGGACGCGCCGGGCGCTGAACAGGGAATGTTTACATTGCAGAATGTTTATATTATAACATTGCAGACAGAATGCACACATGCGACGAATATGATGTCCCCTCAACTATCCATCGGCCGTTTTAACCGCTCCCGTGTGGCCTCCCTGCTTCGCTGCCTGCCAGGTGCGCGGCACCGTCTTCAACGAGCTCGACGACGACCGGCTGATGAACGTCATCGACTTCCGCGACTTCGAGGAGCACTTCAAGATCGGCACCAGCCTGCTTCCGAACGGAACATTGGACAGCAGGGACGGCCAGTACGGCACGCTGGGCAGCAAGCGCTTCAAACGGCCCGAGAAGACCTCGCTGCTCGACCATAACCGGCTCAGGAATATCGGTGAGGCGGGGAGGGCGCGAAGGTCGGAGAGGGTTAGTCAGATCAGATGGTTCGTGGAGAGATGGATGCTGGGACGGTTTATATTCCTCACGTTATTCAATTGCACGATTCCCGTAAATGCTGACGATTTTAAATATTCGTTTGTGAGATGCATTTCGAACACCCCGAAACTTCCATATTGAGCTTGTTTGTTGAAAACATGTCTTGCTTTGAATGACCGTGAAACTGAGCACATTTGTTTGACTACATGGTCGCGATATATGAGTGTATATGACGGATGGGAAGGGAGGTCTGGTCTGCCGTTGGTCGCCATGCGTTACTCCCGCTGACTGACGGCGGCTGCGGCTGCGGCCGATGTTCCGATGACTCAGAGTGGGAGTCTGTTAGGCCGCAGACGACCCCATCTGCGGTGCGGCGGTAAACAGAGAACGGACCGCGACGATGACTCACCCGGTCAGCTATGTGTCCCCGTCCGACCGCCCGACCGACCGCCTGGAGACGCCGGGTGGTACTGAACGACTGACTGAAGCCGTGCTGTACGGAGCGACCGACTGACGGACTGACGCCTAGTTGACCCGACTGACTGACTGACTGACGCCTAGTTGACCCGACTGACTGTGTGACTGACGCCTAGTTGACCCGACTGACTGACTGACTGACGCCTAGTTGACCCGACTGACTGTGTGACTGACGCCTAGTTGACCCGACTGACTGTGTGACTGACGCCTAGTTGACCCGACTGACTGACTGACTGACACCTAGTTGACCCGACTGACTGACTGACGGACGCCTTGTTGACCCGACTGACTGTGTGACTGACGCCTAGTTGACCCGACTGACTGACTGACTGACGCCTAGTTGACCCGACTGACTGACTGACTGACGCCTAGTTGACCCGACTGACTGACTGACTGACGCCTAGTTGACCCGACTGACTGTGTGACTGACGCCTAGTTGACCCGACTGACTGACTGACTGACGCCTTGTTGACCCGACTGACTGTGTGACTGACGCCTAGTTGACCCGACTGACTGACTGACTGACGCCTAGTTGACCCGACTGACTGACTGACGCCTAGTTGACCCGACTGACTGACTGACGCCTAGTTGACCCGACTGACTGACTGACTGACGCCTAGTTGACCCGACTGACTGACTGACTGACGCCTAGTTGACCCGACTGACTGACTGACTGACGCCTAGTTGACCCGACTGACTGTGTGACTGACGCCTAGTTGACCCGACTGACTGACTGACTGACGCCTTGTTGACCCGACTGACTGACTGACTGACGCCTTGTTGACCCGACTGACTGTGTGACTGACGCCTAGTTGACCCGACTGACTGACTGACTGACGCCTAGTTGACCCGACTGACTGTGTGACTGACGCCTAGTTGACCCGACTGACTGTGTGACTGACGCCTAGTTGACCCGACTGACTGACTGACTGACGCCTAGTTGACCCGACTGACTGACTGACTGACGCCTAGTTGACCCGACTGACTGACTGACTGACGCCTAGTTGACCCGACTGACTGACTGACTGACGCCTAGTTGACCCGACTGACTGTGTGACTGACGCCTAGTTGACCCGACTGACTGACTGACTGACGCCTTGTTGACCCGACTGACTGACTGACTGACGCCTTGTTGACCCGACTGACTGTGTGACTGACGCCTAGTTGACCCGACTGACTGACTGACTGACGCCTAGTTGACCCGACTGACTGTGTGACTGACGCCTAGTTGACCCGACTGACTGTGTGACTGACGCCTAGTTGACCCGACTGACTGACTGACTGACGCCTTGTTGACCCGACTGACTGTGTGACTGACGCCTAGTTGACCCGACTGACTGACTGACTGACGCCTAGTTGACCCGACTGACTGTGTGACTGACGCCTAGTTGACCCGACTGACTGTGTGACTGACGCCTAGTTGACCCGACTGACTGACTGACTGACACCTAGTTGACCCGACTGACTGACTGACTGACACCTTGTTGACCCGACTGACTGTGTGACTGACGCCTAGTTGACCCGACTGACTGACTGACTGACGCCTAGTTGACCCGACTGACTGACTGACGGACGCCTAGTTGACCCGACTGACTGACTGACGCCTAGTTGACCCGACTGACTGACTGACGCCTTGTTGACCCGACTGACTGTGTGACTGACGCCTAGTTGACCCGACTGACTGACTGACTGACGCCTAGTTGACCCGACTGACTGACTGACTGACGCCTAGTCGACCCGACTGACTGTGTGACTGGCGTCTTGTTGACCCGACTGACTGACTGACTGACGCCTAGTTGGCCCGACTGACTGACTGACTGACGCCTAGTTGACCCGACTGACTGTGTTACTGACACCTAGTTGACCCGACTGACTGACTGACACCTAGTTGACGCGACTGACTGACTGACTGACGGTGGCTGCAGGGCCGGCTGGAGGGGAGGGGAGGGGAGGTGGCCCCATGTGTGGACGTCTACGGTGCAGAGGGGGATTGCAAGCAGGTGGATTCGGATAACTGCGCTTTTTAAAATATAATTGTATGCGTTTTTTCTTCTAACGGTTGTTTTTACACGAATTCTCGCTTACAAAGTAATCCCTTGATTGTTAGCGCAAGATGCAATGGCTCAGGGCTTTGCAATGGCTCAGGTGACCAGGCCTGATCTGTACCTCAATTGGTTAAATTGGTTATGATTTACTATGACCTGATCCTGCCACTGTCAGTGCCCCGATGTTTTGTTTGGTCTGAATTGACCAGCACTGGCCAGAGTCCAGAACTGACCTGCCGTTTTATGTGGCGTGACCTGATGGGCGGACTTCCAGGGGCACCTCGCACCCAAAAAATATACCCGGGTAAAACTCAATTATACCCACCTCTACCCAGCTGGGTATTTTCTCTTGCACCAAACGAAGCAGCGAACTGGGTAAATAATTATATCTGGGTAAGTTTATGTTAGCTGTTCAACGTCATATTATTCCGTATCAAAAATAGTACATTGACTTTGGGTTTTTGTAATATTGTTGACTGGGGTAAGCAGTATATAGTTGCTTTCAAATATGTATATATATATATATATATATATATATATATATATATATATATATATATATATATATATATATATATATATATATATATATATATATATATATATATATATATATATATATATATATATATATATATATATATATATATATATATATATATATATATATATATATATATATATATATATATATATATATATATATATATATATATATATATATATATATATATATATATATATATATATATATATATATATATATATATATATATATATATATATATATATATATATATATATATATATATATATATATATATATATATATATATATATATATATATATATATATATATATATATATATATATATATATATATATATATATATATATATATATATATATATATATATATATATATATATATATATATATATATATATATATATATATATATATATATATACACATATAAATATTCAAAGGCGTTGCAAGA